>JAOCPS010307202.1:0-22465 GCA_025505425.1 Graphium colonna | reverse complement strand
GAAACGTCGGGTGATAAAATTTAAAAATAAACCGCGATAAAATCCGTAAAGTTGTATTATTTAAAAATAAAATATACTTTATCTGTTTGCAAATTTTCTGTAGAAATAATTGTTTGCATATCTTATCATACAATCCTATAATTTTAATATGCCAGTGAATTTTTCGTTTGTTTGTGTTCTTGTTTCATTATTTAATCTAATACATTTTGTACACAACCTTTCACAGGAATGTCCACTACATCAGTAGACAGGGCCAAGAGCAATACATGACAATGCGCGAGTATCCCCAAGAGCTTGACAAGAAGATGAAACTTCTCACATACTTTAGGAGATATATGACTGAGCATTTAATGAAAGCTGGTAAGCATTAATATTTCTAAAATGGCGTATTTAGAATTAATTTTCCGAAAATGTATGCTGATGATAAATATCAATGATTATAACACAATCAATAGTCCTATATTTTGGAATTTTTCAATGATTTATGTACTAAACATCATTATACACTGTTTATTTTCGCAATTGTAAACTTTGAAGTTTACACAACTTTGAACAATTTCATTCAATAAATAATTTTTTATAAATTTTTTAATGGTCACACGAAAGAAACAAATTTTTATTCAACAGGCGCATCAGTGCCAGTGAGAGAGAGTGACGGTCTCTCACGATTACCGCATCTGCATCAATGGTTCCGTACAACTTTAGCAGTCATCATGTACCTTACGAATGGTACTCTGCAGGTAAGATACATTTAATTTAAGTTATTTCATGAAATAACAATTTATATTTTATAAAAATTATAGGCATGAGTAACAAGCTACCACGACTTGTTCAGTGTTTGGGTGCTTGCCTTCAATTCTGTGCGAAATTGATCCCCAATGTCGGCCACAACGAAATTGCTAATTGCAATTTTAAATGCTGATGTACCACATGCTCTGGTAAAGGTAAACATCATGAGGAAACCTACATCTCTAATAAATAATATTTTTGGGATATGTTAATTCTGCCAGTCCACACTAGTGCTGTGTGATGAACTATGCCCTATACCATCGTTCTGGAAGAGGCCTTAGCCCAGCAGTGAGATAAATTATAAATAGAATGTTTACTTTACTTTTCTTTATAGTTATAGAAAGCAAATTCATTTTCACAGAAAATTACAACAAGCGACTTCAAACGCCTTTAAAGTTTACTTTCGAAACATATCTTCTCCATTTTTTCTTTTTAATAACAAACTGCTAATCCAATTTTTATAAAATTTATGTAGGGCCAGTAATGGAAGTGGACCATATCGGAATTTTTTTTAATCAGTTTAAAGTTGCAGAGATATGTTCAAACGTTCCTAAATGTTATTTTTATTTAAAAAACTAACTAATGGACCATTTTTTTTTTTTATTCTATGGGACTATCTACGAAGAATGCTCAATCATATTAGAAAAGAATTATTGAAATTGGTTAATAAATCTTATCTTCCATCATTCTATTAGAATTTAACATCAAAAGTGGGTCTTATACTAACCCAAAATATCTTGAAAAACTTTCTGTTCCATATAAGGTGCACCCTTTGCGACAGTCTGACCGAACCAATTTTTGTGAAAATTTTAAGGGACCATGCCGGAAAAGTAGTTTCAAAATGGGTTCATAAATGGTGGAAATATGCGTGAACGTACATAAAAAAACATTTTAATTGAGAACCTTCCTCTTTATTTGAAGTTGATTTAAATCTTCTAGCCAATGTTTATATTGAAAGGACAAAAAATATGTTAGGTTTCATCCATGTGCATTGTTATCACACAAGCAATGGGCTTACCAACTCTCAACAAAATTGTTTTTTTTTTGCGATTATAAATGTGTATTACATTTTTTCTCAGATCAACTTCCAAGATCATACAAAGATAATATTGTGCCCGCTGATGCAAGCTGTGACCTACATTGATGTGGAAAAGAATTTCCGGACTTTTCGTTTCAGTACAATTGAAGAGCATGGGTACGATAAGAAGCTTAACTATAATCTAACATATGCGCTAGAAAAGCTTAATAGCGTTCTAGTTAACAAACTCTGTTAGCTACATTTACCAGTACCTGTTTTGGGCCCTCGAAATGGATCTAATTTTATGTGACTTATATCATTATGGGTATAATTGAGGACCAAGCTGTGCCTATATTGTTAGTGCACTCACGTTGGTCGTCTTTTAAACATGTAAAATAAAACCATTAGCATCTATTAAAAAATAATGAGCTTGAAAGGTAAATTTTGCCATTGCATAGTGTAATAATGCAACAATAAATATAAATTATCTGGATTGGAAATAACATAAAAGCTTAATGTGAAATGGCTAATGGAATTAAAAGTTAAAAGGTATTGCATTCAAATTGAACAGATAATTTCTGGAAGTAAAATATATTATCTATAAAATTTGTTCTCCATGTTTAGTAATACTGAACATATGAAGACTGAATAAAATAGTTTTCAAGCAATATTGGTTATAAAAGTGAAAGAGCATGTTGTTTTGTATTTTCTTTTAATAAAATCAAATAAATGCTCTAAATTTCTCAAGGTCTAGAAAATAAGACTACATACCTTTTCATTTTGTAATGAAAGAAGTTTCTGTTTAAATGCCTAGTCATTTCCAATCAGATATATGACACTTCTATACTCTAATAGATGGTATATTTAATGGAGCACTAATAGACATATTTGTTTATGGTTCGGTTATATTATGGTTTAATTTCATAAAAACAAAGTTTTTTTACTTTGTGCCAGATTGTTAAGTAGGATTTCTTATTTATTTCTATTGACTTTTCTTGTTGGGTATCATTTGTTAGTCCAATGTACTTTTTATAATCTAAACTTATAGTATGAAAACAATACATTGCCAAAAGACAAAACAGTGACACATTTATATGTCGAAAACAATAAAAAGTTGAACAACAAGTACATTTTTTGTTATTCTATATTTAAAAAAGACTTCAATTCCCTTAACTTCTCATCTCATTTCATTTAGTTTAATCAATTGAAATGTTAAGAAATTTTTAGTGACGCATTACTATTAAATTATAAAATGCATTATTTGGTATGTTTCTTTAACCATGTTTTATTTCATATCTTACAGTTTAGTTGCTAAATATTGTTCAAAATAGTAATAATAAAAATGTCACAAAAATTTTAATTGTAGATCAATTTCCATATAGAATATTTTGATGAGTACATTTGATACTTGCCTGACTTAGATAATTGAAATTTGTAGATGTAAAAAAAAATTTAACTGAAGAAACATTTTCTATACTCACATGTTTTTGTTTAGGGTTAGATTAAATGAATTAAGTTGTATTTGGAAAGAGATAAAGCATCACCATGACTGATTGCAACAAGTTTGTGTGATTAACAATGATCATTTGGAATTGTTTATTTAGTTTTGTAACTATATTTTTATTATGATAGTTTATGCCCTTCAGGTCACCAAAAAAAATGTTATACAATTTCCTTTTACATACATTCCACATTTTGAATTTTTCCGTCATATCCAAATATATATTCCACAGAAATCAGTATTACTTAAAATTTTATTCTTTTTTGTTGGATGCACTTTAAATGTGACATGGAAAAATTTGTCCCAAGGCCTCCACCTCATGTAATATATAAACATTTACAATAAAGTTTTTAGCATAATGAAACTTCCATTATTTCATTTGTACCTTATTTTTTATTTTATACTTTACAGTTGGTATCTCTAGTCTTTGGTAGGTAGGACCTTAGCACAAAATCCAAAGTTTTTTTTGGAGATAATTAAAGTTATAATTTAAGCAATTACAAATGATAACTTCCATGTTATTAATACTACATCAAGGTTGAGCTGAAAGTTAATATTAGTTATTTTAATAACATGTTTCATTTCTATTTCATAGAAACCTTATATAAAAACAGGGATTGATTTAAATAAATAAGATAAAACAAATTGGTTTATTGAGTCATTAATTTTCATACATTCAATAATGACTATTGGTATTTATATCCAGAAACAATATAAAACAAGTTGTGCTGTTACAAAAGGTATTTTGGGAACCTGCTATATAACTAATAATTTTTGACCATGTATACAAATCACATTTATACATCGCTCTTTACAACTGCAACTGCAACTCAAATGAAAAAAAACTTAAGTATATAAATTAAATAAAACTAAACTAACTCGTACTTTTATAATTCTGTATGAATTGCATGCTGATGTGGCAACAAGTCACCTTGGTGAATAAATAATCCCTCTTTTGCCTGCCAGTCTGTATAAGTGCCATATTGGGAGCTAACTCCCACAATTTCCCCTTGACCATTTATGGGCCTTCCGAATGTTCTTCCTGAGCCAGCAAGATACCTGAAAAAATTAATATTATTGTCATAATATATATTTGATTAAAACACTGGCATACATGTTGTATACTATCATGAAATACATAACTGCTGATAATAAAGGTAAGAGAGTGCTTTGTCAAAAATAGATTTTTCTAAATCAAATGATTTAACATATCTAACCATATTTTCTAAAAAAAATGTATATTATTATTTTGTTAATTATTATAATTAGGAAATCTGTAATGAATAAAGTGTATTTGCCCAATTTTAATAAAGCTTAACCAGCCCAGCAAACTAATAATTAATTTTATTTTATTGCGGTGATGATTCTCCGGATGAAATTTTGTATCAATAAGTAGTTCTGAATAATTATTACAACTGAAAATAGTGAAACTAACTCTAAATGCCTTAGAAGTAAATGTTCTTGAAAAAATTTTTGTTTAAGAAAATAGTAAAATTAAGATTTGTTTTAATTTTAAGAAAGTTATATGGGACCCCTTCATAATTATATCCTTTTGAAAGAAAGAATTTTGAGAAGTAGTCCATAAGTTGTGTAGACCCCATTTCACATTCATCCAAATATTACAATATTTTGATTGAACTGAGAACCTATTCTTTTTGTTTGAAGTTAGTTGAAAATGTAAGAAATTTTGATGTTTTTAACCAAACTTTTCCTGATGGTATGTAAAATGGTCCTTTTTCCAACCAATGCAACAGCTATGTATGAGTTTATTTACACATATCAAATCATGGCTGCAGTTGACGTCCAGCAATGCTACAATGCATTTGTATCAGTGCTATTATGTTCCTGTACACATTACATTTGGTACTCAATTGTCATAACATTTATGTAATAAAAAAAGTTGTAGTATGGTATAGTTGTAGATAGTACCCCACCGCCCTTTATAAAGTCGGCATAAAATAAAGTATACATGACTTTTGGGGATGCAGGATAGTCATATTTTCATTTCCTATTCCTACCCCCCTGCAAATCCTTAATCCTAACCTCATCCTATGCAATAAACCTATTCTATCCAAACTCCCAGGTTAACAATGCACTCGCAACTTTCCGGATGTTGCATTTGTCTATGGGCAACTGGATTGCTTACCATCAGGTGAACCATCTGCTTGTTTGTCTTTCTTGCCATAAAAAAAAATAAAAAAGGAAAGACTACAAACATAATATGTACACATATACAACATACCATGGTCTTCGCAAGCTCTGTACTATGCCGGTGCGCACTGTTGTCTGTACTATGCATTGTCATCAACACACTGTCATTTCTACTACACTTGTGTGCACTGTTGCTTTTTCGTTTCATCTACTTCAAAACACAATGTGAATAAAGATAGTTTCATTTCAAAATAAGGGGCATAGTTTTCAACCAAATTTTCCAATAACTAAATAAAGTGTAGCTTTCTATTCACTCAGGCCATACCATGCCTAATTATACAAACATACACATTTGGTATGTATAATAAACATAATGTATATATATATATAAATATATAATAAATTGCACAATTAACTTACGCTCCAGTGTCAACATGTCTAAATTTCACGGGTGTGTCTCTTCTCCAATAGTCATTGTTGCATACCACAGTCCAGTTGTCCCCACTGTCCCCTTCTCCGTCTTCATCACCGTAGCAAGAAACCTCTTGATTTCCAGACAAAGGTGATGAAAAGTGGTGTGAGTGCAGGTTCTTTTTAGTGGCTATGTGATGTAGACGGATGTTTGTATTGCATTTTATGGGTGCGCTGTAAAATATTTTTTTTTTATTAAACATGACAAGAAGTTTATATACAATTTGATATAAGGTTACTAAACAACTACAATTTAGATAATAAACAGTGATTTTCAGGTAAATTTTTAGGCAATGTAATACCTACAAAATTTGATATAAATGCTCTTCTATTTATACTAATATTATAAAGCTAAAAAGTTTGTTTGTTTGGTTAAACATGTTAATCAGCATACCCAGTCTGAATAAAAAAAAATATATTAGAAGTTGCCTAGCCAGTTTATCAAAGATGATTTTAGGCTATATAACATTACAATTACCAAAAGTAGCAAGGCAACAATGAAAAAGTAGGAACAACTAAGGAAATAGTAAAAAAAACCTTTTTATCCCTCTATTGAATTCTATAACTAACTATATATACCTCAGCTACAGAAATCAGAAGTTTAACTTCAAATCCAATGGGAGGCAACTATTTTATCTAGATACTTCTCAATGATTTATGATATAATGACTTAATCACATCAATGCCAGACAAATAGGGTATTCATTGAATTGACATGAAAGATAGTTCAGATTGTCAAGTTATGTTTTCAAATATCCTAACCATAAACCATATTTTATGTATAAATTAAACCCTTAAAAACTTAAGCTTGCAAATGCAAAACCATGGGAAAACTGACATTGATAAAAGATGATTGTGAAAAATGCTGGAATAATAAATAAAGTTTAGGGACATGAATTTTATTATAGATAATTTATATATTACCACAAAGATTTACATTAATGCAAATACCAAGGTTTGTTTATTTATTTTATATATAGTAAGCAATAGTTCTTCAGTGCATTCTTATCTGTTTAATCAATGAGCTTAAAATTTTCCATACAATGAAAGCTTGAAAAAATAACATAGAACCAGAAAACGATTTAGTAGATATAGTTCTAGAAGGAAATAAAAAGCTATTTAAAAATGTATATTGATTTAAAAGCATACCCTCGTTTACAGGTCTCTCCCATGACAGGTTTTATAAGCCAATGACTATTATTATCATCAGAAACATCGACAGCGGTTACAGATTGTTGTCCAGAACCTGAGCCGTACTTAACGTCATGAGAATGGAGTCGCAGTCTCAAGTCTGTATTTATTAATTTTAAAATAGTGCCGCATGTTACAAACTCCGCTTTAGAACCTGTAAAATAAGGAGGAATAACCAAAATATAATATAATCCTTAAGTTAAGTTACCAATATCTAAAAATATTTGCCGCCGTATCATAGGGCCACGTAAGTGTTTAAACGTTTTGAAGAGCGGATAAACAGTGATAATAATAAAATTAACAGTGAATATACGTATTGAAAATGTTGGATAGTTACCGTGAGATATTTGCCATAAACACATTGACATGAATAACAAAAGCAATTGTAATCTGTTTTTAGAAAAATTATTTAAAACTTTGGATATAGCCATAGCGCTTTATTCTTCACCTAGTACAATCAATTTGTCCGATCCGACTGTCAGTGTCGTCAGACTATCTGTCAGTCCAACGTCAACGTCGCAATCATAGAGCAAAGAAAAAGGAGAATAATTTTGTTACAACAAGATGTGGGTTCTAAATCTTGGACATTGCGCCTTATTTTTATTTGTCGCGAGCATCATCATTGTTGGCCAGAAGGGCCTCTGCAGATCCGACAGACGTGAGGTGGCCGGCGCTTAAGGCGTGGACTTGATTGCAATAATAGACTTTCGGATTTCATCCTCTTTAACACGAATAAATTGAAAAGCTGGAATACGTGGAAAATAAAAGGAAGCTATGTGAGCAATTGTTTGAGCACGGATAGTAAAGTAATATAAATTTTAAAAATATAATATTGAAGTAGTGACAAAATGAAGATTAATGTCTTCAGGAGAAATAGAATAACTACTATCCATAGAAGATACTTTATTTACCCCCAGAGAATTAAGGAACTTTCACAGATCAGCTGACGAAGAGTTTGTTATCCTATTATGGGTATATCCGCGTTTAGCAGCCTGTACCATCTGGTAACATCTATTTCTGGCACACTTAAAATTAACCCAGATGACTTCAGTTCGACACTTTTTGAAGACACTAAAAGCCCGATTGGGTCTAGCCATAGCCTATTAAACTTTTTCTGTCTGTTATTATGTTACAGTGAAGTTTAAATTATTTTTAGAAGTTATAAATTTTTTATGAAAGTTAGCAGGTGAGTTTCAAAAAAAGTGCCAGCTATATATAGTTATGGGGTACACAGAACCGTCTCGTAACTAGTCTTGAAATGTTTTACAGATAGCAAGTGAAAAATCACGTTAATTAATTTTATATGTTACATTATGCCACTTTCATTCACAATGGCTGTTAAAAATCACACAACGTGAAATGAAGTTGCTGAAATTAAGTCATTCGAGTCAAAAACATGACATCACTGAAATTAAGTCATTCAAGTCAAATTTCATACGGTGCAGTTTCAAATTGACTTTTTATTACAACGAAATTTTAAATCAAGGGAATAAGGTTTTTGTTTCTGTGGGGGGCCTTATACAATTCATTATGTATTTACAAAACTTAAATTGACTTGCAAAATAATTAAAATATATTTACTACAAATCCTGGGTGTGATTTTTTAGTAGCGTGCAGCTGTGTGCTTACTGACGCAGCGATGATGCACTCTACCTTGCATCAACGTTATTACTTTATATGGTTATGTGACGACCGAAACGATATAAGACGTAATATATAATTATGACGACGAATCGACATTCTATTTCGTTGTTACGAGCGGTCCACTAGACAGTCCGTACTAGACCACCAAAGCGAACGCATGCTTGGTTTCGGCTGTTTTACTTAACTGCCCGTTAGCTTAGAAACCCATTTTCTAATAGGACTAAATTATTTTAGTTACGAAATGAAATTTCATATTTCACATGTGTGTTATATACCGTTAACGTGTTTTTCTATGCACCATTTTTATTTTATTTTTTAATTTAATTTTAAATAGGTATTATCATTTTTTTCTTTTTTCTATTTCATTCATAAAAGGAAGTTCATTGTTTTAAAATTAATAATCATACCCAGCAAAATATATGTTAATACGAAGGAACTTAGAGTGAAACTTTAAAACGTTTAAAACGTTTCAAACTTTAAACGTTTGACTCTAAGTTCCTTGGTTAATACTAAAACCATAACTTGTGATATACTACTTTACAGAATATTTATGTTAGATTTTTGATTTTGGAAGCAAATAGTATCAAGCCCGACAACTGTTACTTCAACTGGCTATTAATTTTAAAATAATTTCTAATCAACATTCACATGAGAAATCACTATGAAAAAATTAAATCAAATGAATTAAAACTAGTAACGCTAGACTACGTGTCCATTATCTGGACTTATATATATTATTATCTGTATCTGGATACACCGATTGACGTTTCACGTCAAGTTGTCATTTCGAACAGCTGTTGCATTGTTGATTTAATGAATCTAGACCTATAAAATTTAATTAAGGTGTTAGTCTTATAAGATATAACTTAATTATAATCATAGCTAAAATACATCTTTCTTTCAAAGAATGGACAAGTGCGATGAAACACCACCACAAGGAAATAAAGGTATTGAGCTTTTCTTTTATATAGATAAGATTACATACTTAATTTTCTACAGACAGTTTCTAATAATGATTTTCATTTACAGTTCCATTTGATCCGGGCTGGAACGATCCCCCAAAGTTTTCATATAACACGCAACAGACGACCCCCAACCGACCGCGCAATTTTCTTAATAAACGTGTAGCCTTTCCATTATCAGGCACAGGATCCAGTCCTGCGTCTGTTCCTCCAACGAATTTACCCGCGATGCCTGTACCGACATTTTCGCCAATGATGGTACAAACTAACAATAAAACTGGAAGTGAAGAGAGTGATTCAACTATTGACAGTGAAAGTACACTTAAAGAAGTAAAAGCTATATTTATGCAATTTGTAGATAATGGAGAGCTTGGCTCAAAAACAAATGATGTAAAAAAGAGAATAGGTGTAATGGAAGATATGTGGGTAAATGGAAAATTAAATGAGAATATACAAATTAAAATGAAAGAATTAGCATTTGGTGAGTACAGATTTGTAAAATCTTTATTGTCCCTAACTACTTCTCAATTTCTGAGCACCTTTCTTATTTTACTTAGAAAAAAAAGATATTCAATGTTTATGTTTTATATAACAAATTTATTTGTTACTAACTTTATTATTTCTTTGTTTTGTAGCCCTTCGTGATGACCAGCCAAACAAAGCAGACGAGATTCATAAGGCACTCATGGTTGATCATGTAAGTGCCGTATGCACTTGGATGTCTGGTGTTAAACAACTCATTTATCATTGTATTGCTCGCTCTGAATTATTAGATATAGATAAAAAAGAAAGTGAAAAGAGTGAAACAGAGTAACTAATGTAAGCATTTGCTGACATATATTTTGTATATATAAAAATGTGGACAAAATGTCATTGGCTATAAAGAGAATATGAGCTATACATGTTACGGAGCAGATGATTATCAGGATATTCTTAATCATCAGATAATTTTGCACATGTCTAATAGGAGCAATTAATGACTATTGAAATAATTTGAATAACTGGCCTGTATGATTAATATCTGTAGCCTAGTTAGCAAAATGATAAAAGTCTGTACGCTATTTATTATTTTAATGTGGGAAATTTTAGATATAAAATCAATTCTGTTAAATATTGGGGTAAAAATATGAAGTTATTCCCAATTAATGTGATAATTACTTATGTTTGCTGAGCAATAAATTTTATGCAATCAAATTTTTTTGATAAATTGTATTAATATATAAACAAAAATTAATTTAATGACCACCAAATTAAAATTTACTCAGTTTATACCAAATGCAACACTCATGAATACTGAGCAGCCAAGGAGTAAATAAAGAATTACATATTTTTAAAGATTAGGCAACATGTGACGCAATAATATAAGGCTACCTCCATCATTAGTTAAATGAAGTAATAGTAAAAATGTTAATATTGGTGAAAATTCTAATGTTCACATCCTAACATCCTCAACACAAGAAGATTACCATCAAGCCCATATAAGCTGAGATATCATAGAAATGCTTTCATTAATTTACATTTTTGATGTGACTTTAATCAAACTATTACCACATAAGACAACTTTTGTTGGATTGTACAATTTGCTGTCGAATCCTATTTATGATTTTTTTCTTTAATGTGTACATTAATAACTACAGTTTTCATTATAATCATTAATATCACTAGCAGTGTATATGAGTGTGTATACTTTGTATGTATTTACTGATAACAAATTGCCATGAAAACATAAATGACATTGTGTAGTTAGGGTCATGTGTAAGTGTAATTTTATTACTAAATATTATTTTAATAAGCTTATATGTAATATGTACAAAATTTACAAAATTATGATATAATAAAGTGTTGTTATCCTCTTAATACTTATTATTTTCTGGGTTAACCTAGATTGTCGTCCATACTTTTTATTAATTAAACTAGGATTATTTTACAATAAGTATAACTAGTTAAGATTGGTTAGTATTTTTTTAGTCTACAGCAGTCATGCATTATGACATGTTTTTTTTATAAATATTCAATTAAATTTTCATGGTTATTTTGCACTATTTACTGTCTGTCTAATTTTATTCCAATTCCTAGATATATTTGAATGCTACATATTTAAATTAAAGAAAATAAACTTGTACGCTACACTTAATTTCTGTATTTAACCCAAACATTTATATTGTTTAAATACATTTGACAGGGTATGTATGACTGACATGTATTGCTTTTATATATCATTTGTATCTTGTAAACTGTCAGCTTGAAAAGTTAATTAAAACATTAGCTGCATATACAGAATGATTGGTGGGTCACTTGGTACTCAATTGCCATCATATTTATGTAAAAAAATTAGGAGTATAGTTTTAGCCGAAAATTTTTAATAGATGAATGAAATGTGGCAGTACAGCGCGATGCCTACTCAGCTGAGCACGCCGCAGGTCATCGACCATCCCGCCACTCCGTTCATGTCGTGTCTGCTAGGGTGAACATAATTATTGAATATTGAAGGTGAACTCTGAACTCTCTGAACTGAAAGACAGTCACCTGTATTTACAGATCACCGTCAATATAAACAGTATTGTTTTATTTAAAATATCGAATTTTTACTCCCTTTTTGTCCTCGAATTCTACTAACTTTACCTGTAAAATCTTTAACTATGCTGAACCTCAAACTTTATCATGGGCATAATGACCTTAGAAAGTACTTGGACTATTATCTTAATCCATATATGTATAGAGAATAGAAACATCTGGACATGCTTGATAACTTTCAGTATTAATTATTGATCGTTAAAATAATTCCATAATGTTTGTGCTTGAAGACATTGACAGACATAATATAAACTTGATTTTCGCCCTATAGCTTTTCACCTAATGTACTGGTACTTGTCAAACAAGAGGAGTTAATGATAACGAATCAACATTGTCATCAAGTACCTTTAATCAGGTGCCCCAATGTTTGTAGGTATTTATTTATTTTTATTTATTTATTTAATAAGGCTTACCAACTAAATACATACAGGACATTTACATATACAGTATGTTGACATTTACATATACAGTATGTTTAGGTATAGATATATCTTATTTATCCCATAATTATATAAAGCTTATAAGAAATAATAACAGCTTTAAGGTAGTATTGATGTATGTGGCCATTTATTTTTTCAAGATATAGTGCTTACAAATTTAAAACATATTTTACACAAAATTACAGTTTTACAAAAATGTATTATAAAACATTACTAGTAGTTTACTACACAAAAAATATTTTATACTTATTCCCATAACAGTAAATATCGATTTTCATTTTCTTGGAAATTTAATTCATTGTAATATAAATCCTTTCATTACTTTTATTTGAAAATGCTACTTTCTAGAATTATTGTTCTGAAGTTATTTAAATATAGTCACCAGTCACAGATACTGATTCTTGACTACTTGTAAACAATAGGGAATCCTTATTATCAAAAGTTAAACATATTTTATATAGAGAAAACACATTTCTTAATGTCTATTTATTGTTAAACAACTAAAAAATTATTAATATTCCTTCTAATGATAAATGGATATAAAAACTAATGACAGTCATTCTAGATTAAAATTACCATTATGAGCCAAATGCCCTGAACAGATCCTAATCTATGATGCAAATGTTCATTTATCTTTTGCTTTATCAAAACTTTCTAACAATAAAATTACATGATAATTGCACTGTTCCATGTGTTCCAGTCCATGCATGTAAATGCCTGGTTTATTTGTGTGGATTTTTTTTGTACTAGATAGTGTGCAGATAAACAAAAATCATGCTTTTTTTTTACTTAATAAGTTATTTGGATCCTCATGTGACACAATGACGTAATACTATCCATATGCAACACAGATTACAAAAAACATTTTTATTGATAGCTGGTATAGTTCTTATCAATCACTCACACAAATACAATAACATAAACAGTCTAGAGAGGTATATTCCACTTATGACTTCACATATGGTCCAGGTTCTTCACTTGCCTGTAGCGATGTACTCTGTAATATCCTCCTCTCCAAGATTTTCTGGCGTAACCTTTCTTTCTATATTCCCCTTTTAATTGGTTTTGGGGCAACGGTGACTCTTACTGGGCGACAGAGTTCTACCAATGGGGCTGGTTCCCTGCTACCAGTCTCTTCTACTGCCAAACATATTGATATGTCTACACCACATGGTTCCGTCCAAACTCCATGTGATATTAGAACTTTTGTTAGTAGACGCACATTCTGTGTGCCATCGTCATCTGAAATTGAAGCATGTTGATATATACATATTAAGAAATTTTATGCGTTTAAGTTTATTATTTATTACATTACAACAACACTGCCCACAACTTAAAACTTGCCGAAGTTAACATACACTAATGCAAGGCATGTTTATAACTTAATAAATAACTAGATGAATTATTGATATTATTGCATTTAAGTAAAATGCAATAATATCAATCAACTATAACAAAGATGGTGCAAGAACTTTAGACAGAGTTGTCCACAAATTGTTAATTAACACAACTTATTTTACCACACTTGTTTAAGTATGTTGTTAGATACTGTACTCTCACCCGACTGGGTGAAAACATTCACTATTATATAAATGGTAGAGAGATTACAGACACTGCCCTGTTACCAACTAGCTAAAATAGTCACTGTGGTTGGTTAAACACTATCTGATACCTATTGCCAAGTTGCTCTAAACACCACTGTTTAATATAAGATAAATAGCTAACTATTATCATATCACTTGGAAACAACATCAAACGCATACACTATGATGTTCTCAAATCTTCAGTCTTACTTTCACCAAGCTACTGAAACAACATACCATTACCAAAGTGGCCGAGACACTCGCTGTTATCTAAGTTTCATATGTAGACGTAGAAGTCACCTTTTACCAAACTAGTCGACTTACTACTATAACCAAGTTGCTTAAATGCAGACTGCAGTGAGTATTGTAAATTTTAGTCAATACAGGTGTTATATGTTATACCTCAATGAATTCAAGTAAATATTCGAGCGCATTTACCTGACCAGTTAACAGATACAATAGTCAAAACTCATTGTTATCCAAATAGTCGAGCGGTCGAAAATGTTTCTTCTACGGCACCAAAACGTGGACCCTTCTATCAGGACAAGCCACACACATTCGTAAGGATCTCTAATGCGCAGTATCTGCCCTAAAGCCGCGGTCGGTTTTCGTCCGACGTTATCGTTTATCAAGTTACTCGATACCGCAGTAATACCTAACTGGTCGATTTACTTCTACCAAGTTGGTCGACACCACATCATAAGCAAAGTGGTCTATCTCCTAATGCCAAATAATAAAAAATAATCACTAACTGTTATCCAAATGGTCGAGCGGTCGCAAGTGGTCCCTTTGGGGCACCAAAGCGTGCACCCGTCTATCGGGGTAAGCCACACGCACTCGTATGGATAAAGGGTCTCTAACGCGCAGTATCTCAGCTTCTAAAGCGACGCCTGCAATGAGACCGGCGCTGAAGCGTAGCACTGTGTCGTTGTCGGTCGCCGGCTCTAAGATACTCGCGGTGCACATGCGGATCTGGAAAAACAAATTTTAATGTTTCCCCAAATACATATCACAAATAAATGTAGAATAAAATAAAATATACACCATAGATATTACAACGACTACAATATTCCAAATAGGGGGTGAAGATAGTGCATAGTGTCTGTCATTCCTTACGGAGATATTGCTGCACTTATATTTGGTCAAAGGACAATGCCCAAACCTAGTAACTAGAATAGAATTCTCTTGCATCAAGATCAAAATTATATAGTAATTATTTTCGTAATTTTTTAAGAATTTTGACTTTATGGATTTGATTTTAAGCGTGGAATAAATGAAAATTCATACTTTTATACTTTAAATATTAATTTATAGTGTAAAAGCTCAGATTAGAGAATAATATAGATACAGCTGGATTACATTGATATTATTCAGATTTTTCATCATTGACATTACACAATTGTTAAATTAACGGAGAATGTTTTCCTACTGTGGCAATTTTTACACTCGAATTGAAGTATGCGTTTTTACAAGTTGTCAAAACACACATGTCTAAAAGTAAGCATCATTCAATGTGACAATGTTGTTTGACAACACTCCATCTGGATTATTCTTTAATCTGAGTATAAAAGTATGAATTTTGTTTTACCTACATGACGTTTGCGCAATCTGACATAGTGTTGTAGAATGCAATAGAAGTTATTTTCTATGAATCAATTTTTCGAATTTTTTAAATATATCCGAAACCCGGGGTTTTTTTTTACGAAAATAACCTCTATAGTAGTTAATACAACAAGTTTAGTCTCCAAAAAAAACGTGTTTGAACTTGATACAACTTGGTATGGTTTGCCATATAAAAAAGGGCTGGGGTCCTTTGATCCACTTTCCGGTTTCCGAATAGGCTGCAATTTTGCACGCATATGTATGTATATTGGCAAACAACGCAATATTATGATGACTTAGAGTTGATCTGATGATGGAGTTGGAAGGTGGCTATAGGAACTCTCTAATTCAACGACGCGAGTTTGGGCTTGTTTCATTAATTTTGAAGAGCCGCTATACGCCTAAAAAGCTTTTTTATTTTTTTTTTATTATTTGAAGCCAGTTGACCTTCTAACTCACCTTAAGGTTCGGCTTAGGTATGACCGGTAAAGGCGCGGCATGTAGCAACGGCATCAGAGCTCGAGCTAAAACAGCGGGTTTATGGTCGCCCGCAGCGGACAGCTTCTGGAACACTGCTATCGTGAACGGGTCGGGCTCCACGCCTAAACAACAAGACATTTATCTTTTAATAAATATTTAAATTTTATATTTATTCGTGTTTCATGCTTATTTTTTATTCTTACCCATTTTTATTAAATTGTGTTAATTATATAAATTTAGATGTTACTAGGTAAAGATATACTTTGCATCTCATTTTTACCATTTATTTCTTGTACATTTAACTATGAAAATATGCTGTAAACTACTCTTATGTTAAGAATGATTATATAAAATTGCTGGTAGACCAAATAAATAAAATAAACAATTCATGGCCAAGTCACGACTCATGCGTCGGTGAGTAAGAAATGAGGAAGAAAAGAGAGAAAGGAAAAGTTTGTTTTCTATCATATCGTATGATAGAAACCAATTTTCAGAGATTCCTCTTTTTCGTAACCTCATTTCCAAGTTTGTTGGAGTCATCTTCGAATCTTACCAAATATTACCTGAAAACCAGTCTTTACACAGAGCAGGGACCCTCATCGGAAACAAAGATCTTTAGGTTTTTTCAAAGCTCAATTACTATAAAAAATATTCACGTATGACCTATCTAACACAAATATCAGATACGTTTTATGGACAATCGTGTGTTGAGGTTATACGATAAAAAGAAAAAGACCAGAATGAAAGGGAGAGAGAGTTGCACACGCGGCTGCGCACTCGCTCGTGTGCTTAATTGCTTGTAGTAGGCTCGATGCACACAGCATACGGGATTTCGTAAGGTGACGCTTTCTACCAAATCACTATCCACTACCACTATCCATAAACCTCGTTAACTTCGTTCCAAAAAGGAAAAGACATTGGTCACAAAGACACTTATCCTTTTTGGAACGAAGTTAACCCGCCTACTTTATTCTGGAATAAGTATAGGCTAAAAAAATTTAAATCCTAAAGCAACTATGTTTGTTAAAACAACTGCATCGATATTCTTCTTCTTCTTAGTCGCTTTCTTCATTCGATGAAGGCCGTGTCTAGTCTGACGGATACTTTGCATCGGTACAAAGATGTGCGAACTGTTTATTCGTGCCATAGAAATAAATATTTGATTAAAACGTAATACAAAAGCTTGTGACAATATTTAGAGTAATATGTTCTTTTTTTTTTAAATACTCGTGTTTCCACTATATTGATCAAGGGCGACAATTTGTTAGTTCGTATATTACTTATTCTGATGATGTACTCAATTAAATGTTTTGAAGTATAAATTGATTCATACAACAAGTATACAATTGATAAATATTGGTATACAATATGAGTATAAATAAGGCTAAAAAATAATAATTTCGCCAATACTTTATACAATTTGGCTTTGGATCGATATACAAATCGATTCTAATATACATCCAATACGATTATTACAACAGCAAGAGCCATAACTTTGATTTTTTCGTATTCCCAAATCACTTAAAATGATTACATATTCTTTCATAAAAAATGAACATGACAAGGACGATGTATAAACATTGCGAGATTATAGATATTTATAGCAAAATAAAAATGTATACATAATTTGTGATGAAACTTCTAATATACCATAGGTAAAATCAAGAAAAAGATTAAGCAACTTACGTAGCCATTTAAATAATTTACCGAGGTATGAAGTACCACCATATGTAAATGTATGTGGTAATCGGACTCGGGAGTATATGTTGCCCTCTTTGATGAACGAGCTAAAATATGATATCCATAAAAAAGTCATAGACAATCTTGACAAGTGTAAAAAATATACCCAAGTCAGTATACTTTTTAAAATATTTAAGTAAATAAATGTATGTATTTATAAGTTTTAATTTGTAAGCGAGCAATAACAGTATGTGGTTTTTTGCTCACTGTTTATATATTTTTTCTCTTTCTATGTATTATTCGAATGTTTTGTGAACAATGAAAATAACCGCAATAACCGACCTGCCGACGCAAGCAAGCGGTCCAGCACCTCCGCGTGGTGCGTGAGCGCGGTGGCCGCGGACATGGCGGCCGTGGTGGCGCTGGCGGGCGGCGAGGCGGCCGTTGCCATGGCGACGGCGTCCGGCGCGCACAGCCGCGCGGCCGCCACGCGCAGCGCCAGCTGCCCCACGCACGCGCTCTCCTGCTCGCTCACGGCGCTGAACTGGTGCTGGAGCCTGGGGATATTTTTTCTTTTATTTCTGCGCCCTTAGAAATTCAGCAAAAGCAGTATGTAAAATTACTGACTAACAATATAGAAATGCAATTTTTTTGCATATTCATTTAGTTTTTTTTATAACATGCTACTTTCATTATGCATATTCATATTACGTGATTTCAGTTCCAGTTATATTTTTGTATTGTGAAATTTGTAAGAATTTGTACAGTTCATAGATACCCTTTTCATAAATAGCTTTTAGTAATAGTTAAAATGTGATTGGTGAGCTACCAGTGACATTAAAGGAGAACACTCGATACTCGATTGTCATAATATTTATGTAATAAAATTAGGGGCATTGTTTTCGACCGAATTTTCGAATAAATAAATGAAGAGTGGATACAATGCCAGCAGCGAACAAATAGCCAGCTGGCGCAGTTTATTAATCCAAAGCTGCGGCCGCGCGCGCCGTGTCTAGGATGCCCATGGCTTTCGTAAATAATTACTTAACTTTCGATTAACTTTTATTCAGTGGTCAATTGATATGTGCTTTTAATCTTACACTTATTCATTATATAGCATTTCCACATATAACATCTCTCATATCTGCATAAACAGAAGACTTTTTTTATATATGTAAGTAGTGGGGCCGGGGGGGCCCTGCCCACCTCAAGGTGATCCAGTGCCCACCCCAAGATGATCCTGTGCCCACCCAGAATGGTCTACTGCCCACTTAGGATGGTCTAGTGCCCACCTCAGGATGATCTTGTGCCCACCCAGGATGGCCTATTGCCTACCCCAGGATAGCCTAGTACCTACCCCAGGATGGCTTAGTGCCCAACCCAGGACGGCTTAGTGCCCATCCCAGGATGGTCTAGCCCCATGGCTCACTCTGGAAAATAACGCTAGATACGCCCATGGAATTACCCCTAGCGTTAAAATAACGCTTCCATTGGTTCCTCTAGCCGGGTAAATAGAAGACGTACCGCAGACAATCGGTGGTGAGCTGAGCTAGCGCGTGGGCCGGCGGGCCCGTGTGCGCGTTGAGCGCGTCGTGCAGCGCTAGTACGCAGCGCGCGAATAGGGCCGTGAAGATCGCCGCCCCGGACACCATCGGCTCCATCTCGGATAGCCTATAAATTATTTCAACATTCAACGTATAAATTTCAACGTACAAAACTAAAATATAAGATTGGAGGCGTCTTAAAGAAGTAAAATAAGTAACAAATTAATTCTTATAAATCTATTCTTTCTATAGCCAATTCTTTTTATTTTCTAAAAATATTATCGTTGATAGGCCCAAAAAATTCTCATGCATCAAGATCAAGATTATATAGTAATTATTTTCATAATTTTTTACGACATTACGCTTCATGTATTTGATTTTTGGACAGAAAATTTAATTTAAAGTATAAAACTATGAATTTTGCTTTACCTACATGGCGTTTACACAATCTCTCATAGAGACTATTTTCTATGAATCGATTTTTCCATTTTATTAAATATCTTCAAAACACGGGTTTTCTTTACGAAAAAAACTTCCGTAGGATTTAATATACTTGATGCAAATTGGTACGTAAAAATATGCTATAAATAAATGGGCATTGTATGTAACCAATAATATATACAAAAGCCTTCAATCACTAACATCTTCTTTTTTCTATTTTAGAAAGTTTCGCTTTTAATTTAAGCAATATTTCATATAAAAGAAATATCATTTTTGCATAGTTTTAATAAATTGTTTAAATATTAAAAGTAGTTTAGTTTACTTGTTAAGCTGCTCCTCGGCCGAGCGCAGCATTTTGAGTCTGACGTTAGATGACAAAGTCACGTTGTCTATGTGCTGGAGCACCGTGTCGAAGAAACGTCTCACAGCACTGTCGTCTATGGCCGTTTCGCTCCTCTCCGAGCGGGAAAACTGGGATTCACCTTGAAATGAAAAATATAAATAATGTAAAATTCATAAGTAAAGTAACAGTTTATTTTTAAATTGTCCCACTGCTGACCTAGAGGAGGCTAGACAGAGGGTATAAGGCATAATCCACCATGCGGCCCAAGTGTGGATTGGCGGACTTCACATATCTTAAAAATATAATTTCTTAGACATGCAGGTTTCCTAGTGATGTTTTTCTTCAACGCAGAGCATGCCAGTCAGAACTTAAAATTAGAAAATTAACAATTTCATTGGTGTTGGCACTGGGAATCGAACTCAAGTTATTCTCGAGTAAACAGAATTGACCTGATTTACGACGACCGTCATAAATAATGTAATTAAAAACTTATCTTAAACAATTAAACAGGTATGCTACATATACCTAAAGTTATCAGTTATTTTCTTCTTTCTATGCTTCTAGCCGACATACCAATATAAAAAAACTAGGTTTTAAGTTAAACCTACACCAATATAACTGTGAAAATCGCATTCAATTTAAGGCATTTCTTTTGTGTGTTAGGAGTACAAGCATCACAAAGCTCTGCAGAGTAAAGGCATACAAGAAGCCAGTCAAATATTCTAAAAAATATTTTAATAATAATATACGCCATGGATATGATATACACAATTCAAGTCTGCTAATCTAACGCAACACGTCACTAGACACACACGAACTCATAAGTATTATTTAATTAGTACAATTTTAAATTTTATTTTATTTTTTACATGTATATTATTACAAGAAATAAGAAAAAATTAATTACTTACCAATAGGCAGATGTGGCACCAAATGAGGCATTGCATCTCTGAGATATGTATAGTGCTTGATTGTGTGCTCCTCGAAGAGTGGCAACATTGTGTTGCAGTGCTGGGCTGCGTTCAATACCAGTATTAATATGCACATATCTGCACCATTGAGTTAAGGTATTATATAATAATAATTATGTTTATTTATTTTCTCTTTACAATAACTTATAATCGAACCTTAAAACTAGAAACAAGAGGTCTAAAACTTAGTAAAGAGATTACTTCCTGAAATAAGTTGTGAAAGTAAATGTGATATAGGTAAATAGTCCCCCTCCCCTCCTCCTCGAGGTAATATACTCTCAAGTAGACTTATTTACTCTATTAATTAATTAGTAAACTAATTTTAAACTAATATATGCATTGCGCGACTGTATGTGTGTACGTGAATTGTTGTGGAAATGTAGATATTAGTGTGATGGTGGTGTTGGAAAGAGTAGGCTATATTCTGGCAGCTTTTTAAGTGTAAGGAGGTTTTCTGTATCAGTATAATCAAGGGATTTTAGGTGTCTATCTTTAATTATACAATTGTTTATGTATAGAAGTGAAATATCACTCAGTGATGTATCATAATTGATCAGTGTATGACAGAAACCAAAAGAATTATATTTATTAAAGGTCCTGGCAGATGTAGTTCTGGTCAAAGACAATCTATAACAGCGCCACCCATCATTGGCTCGGTCACCATTTAGGAAGAGTTCAGTAATTCACAATTACACACATGTAGAAGTGGTGTGTAAACAGGTTTAAATATGTGATGACAATGTGTATCGTAATAATATATACTCGTATTGTATAGTTAGTATATATTACACCGTATACTCTGTAAAAGACTAATTTTTCTTATATTTTACCTAAAATGAATCTTGAATAACATCCTTAAAATAAGTTGTTGGTCTTAGTTATATATGGCTTCTATTATACCATATAATATAGCTTCTATCTTTTTAAATATCTTGCTTCTTGTCCTGAAAGTATTCACAAACTACTGACAGGTCACAATTAGTTTTACTAACATTATATTTAAAAAAAAGTAGTCCCGCTGAGTTTCTTACGCCGGTTCTTCTCAGGTCAGTGGCTTTCTTTCCGAACCGGTGGTAGCAT
>JAOCPS010307093.1:0-12931 GCA_025505425.1 Graphium colonna | reverse complement strand
CTGCAGCGCCCGCGCCGCGCCCAGCACGCGCCCCGCCGCCGCCTGCTCGCGGCACGCGCGCTCCGCCACCACCACCGCCTCGCTGCGCCAAGCGGGACACGTCGCCGACCAACGCACACGAAACGACGCTACTGCGTCCTTGCCTTGCTCTATACCCCTTTGCATATCTACCTCATGCACTGGGATGGCTTCCTCACCACGCACTCATACACATACATACATATATCGCCGCAGTCGTCGTGTTGCGCGTTACGACACATACAAGTCGACTTGTATAAAAATAACTGTGTACGTTACCGAGTTCGCTATAAATTTTGTTAAAAATACTTACTAAGAGGTATACAACAAATTTCTTTCAAAATTATTGTAATAATATTTCAAAAGTTATAAGTTGGATAGAGGGGGATCTACAAAAACTACAAGGATCCCTAACATGAAATCAACTCATAAGTAGCAAAGATAAGCGCGCAGCATTAGCTTATTTTTAAATTGTCCCACTGCTAGAAAAACACCTCTCTTACACAGAGAATATACAGCATACTCTACCACACGGTGCAAGTACGTATTACCGGACTTCACATAACTCAGAAATATAATCTAATAGATATGCAGGTTTCGTCACAAGCAACCTAACATTAAGCTATCACGGATAAGCACGAATATAAATAAAAAAAACTCCAAATTGAAAGCCTTCCTCCTCCTACCACTTTGAAATCCAGATAAACTATTTATTTAAAAACCTAGATATACAATCATCCTAAAAACCGGGATACAAAGCTAAATTATAAACTTAGTTCCCTGTGAATGAAACCAAATCATAAGTTATTATTAGATATTGTAAGGTATTGTCATTATTAACAATATTGTGTTTTGTAAATAAAATTTAATGTGCAAAACAAAAAAATAATGACATTAATTACTTTAATACATATAGTTATTACGTTATTTTTCTTTTCAATGTTAAGACATAATTATATCAAGTGTGGTTTTTTTGTTCTTTACAATTTAAGTCTGTTTAAAAATGTTGTATTTAACAGATATTTACACATGTATTTATGTAAAGTTAAACGTACTTTTAAAAAAAGATGAATAATTAAATATGAATCGTATGGGCATCCTAGCGGACACGGCGCGGTACCGACCGCTGTTTCGGGTCGATGAACAGCACCAACTAACCATATGCTCCTTGTCAGTATCGTATCCACACTTAATTTATTTATTGTAAAATTTGGTTGAAAACTATACTCTTAATATTATTCCATAATTATGATTACAAACCGAGTTCTAACTGCTCTCCTTTAATATAGATAGTGACTCACCATTCTCCCTGTACATAATTATTTTAAGAAATTTTTTTTTAACTTACATATCAGCCAGCATCCTGAGCGCGTGATGATGCGCCCTGGCGTCGGTCCACAGGCGGCGAAGGTCCTCCCTGCGGAGCCGCAACAGGGCCCTGCAGGCCTGCAGTCTGGCTACGGCGGCTGCGCTATGTGCACCCCACGCACTTAACGCAGCGCCTACACTCGTGAATTTCTACAAATAAGTTATACGGGGTGAAATAAATATTGATTTACCACTGAGTAACCATAATCGAAAGTAAAACAACTAAATACGCAATTTATGTTCATTCTAGCGTAGCTGGAGTGCGATAGGAGGGGCAGTCTACGACCTGCCGCGGTACATCTGAACAGGCTTCAAACCGAGTATTCACCCTATTTATTTTATTCAAAATTTGGTCGAAAACTATATCCCTAATTTTATAACACAAATATAAAGAAGTGACTGACCAATCGCCTTGCATAAAAAAGTCAATTTTAGTCCTGTTTAGGTCAAAAAGGTGTTTTATTTTATTTACTCTTTATTAAATAACTAGCTGTTGCTTTGTATTGTTTCTTTTGCAAAATATTGTCTTTGTTTTAATTTTTTTTTTGGAAATTATTTGGAACCCTAAAACTTTTCAAGAATAAAGATAGCTTAGTTAAGTTACGGCGGTTCAGTAACAATTCAGCTATTTTAAGGATTCGCTGACCTAAAAAACAAAAATATAATTTTTTTATGTATTATCATATTTCTCTTAACAATAACAGATAATTCAAATTTAATTGTATGTGTATATTACAATTAATATAATATGTACATAAATATCATAGAATCACCATATTAAGTGGCAAATTATACCGCAAATTTAAACTTGGCATAATAATCTTATTCTTCATAAATCTCACTATCACATATAAAAGATATTTTTAATTTAAACTGATACCTTTAGAGATTAACATAACTGAACAAAAAATCTGTCCAGCTTTATAGTAATTATATGTATTATTTATTTACAGCGGGAAATATGTGTATAGCCTTAAAAAAATATTTTATTTACTTTTTCATGAGTCACTTGTGAAACTATTCAAAATTATAGATTTAAAATTTCAAATCAAACTTCCTATTCCTTCAAAAATTATAAGCGATTTAGTAACTTCCCTTCGGTATATGAACCCCAATCATAAGCAATATTTTTATTTAGTAAGTATTTTTTTAATAAATAATACATGAAAAAATAGTAAACATCATGCCCTTTTTGACAGTCCTCTAAAAAATTGCAATTTTTGACTTTTTTTGGAGTGAGGTTCATATAGAAGATACACATATAAAGAAACTAATTTGTCTGTGTTATTGATTTCAATAAAAATTATAGCTTTCACCATGCACACCAGCTGCTAAGTCAGATGACAACCTATAATTTGTATCAGATGATATCTCTGCTACTTAAAATGAAATAACCTGATAGTTTCAATAATTTTTATAGTCTTTATCCTCCTTTTATAATTCGGTTAAAAATAAACATTAACACTGTGAGAGCAAATGTGTTCATTTAACATAAAACACAAAGATTTTATTAATACAGTGAACACTCTGTATAAGCATCTCATTTAAACTAATTTCAATAAAAAGTTTAATATCGGGAATAGTTGCTTATAGAGAAAAAAGTAATAAAAATACTTATCATCTGGAAAATATATTTATGAAGCTGTGTAGAATAAATAAATTCAGTTTTATTTTGCAAAAGAGGGGGTGCTTATCTAGAGCATTCACTGAATAAGATATCATATACATAAAATCTGATAACTAAATTAACTAAGATATTTTTATATGACTATCATTTATTCCAATTGTTTTCTTCATAACCTTTTGAGTTCACAGGGACAACTAAGCAGTTTTGCATTCTACTGTGGCATTAAAGTGTTTAACATACTTGCATAACTTCAGTTATTTCTTGGGAGTGAGTGGCAACAAGCTCATCAAGCCTTGCATCACTCTTCTTGTATTCCTTTTCAAGTTTAGCCCTCTCTTTTTCACGTTGTTCATTTGTTTCACTTGCAGATAATGTCCGGATGACGGACATAAGGAGACCACTCTGAAATAAGCATAAATTGCAATAAAGAAATGGTTAAATCATTCATTTATTTAATACTTTATGTAGACCAATTTAATTGTCTGATAAAGAATATAGGTAAACCTTGCAATGAAGAATAATGTTAATTAAAAAAAATAACAATAAAAAAGATAACATAAATTTATTAACTTTTTCTATTAAAATCTCCATGTTTTTTTAAGGCAAAATTCATCATATTCGAGTACTTAACAATTACCAATGCAACTATGAAATGGTTACAGCATAAATTAATGAATTAATGTTGTTTTACAGGTGAGAATACACAAAATGAAAGATTAGGGCAGGGTTATCTGGAAATATTATCAATTTAATGAGAAATAAAATGTTACTACACAACTCAATTTATGTAATGGAATAAGAATCTTTAAAATAGTTTTATATGCAACTCATTTAACGTTATACTTATTTTGGACAGTAAAGAGAAAATATTTTATAATAAACTTCGAAAAATTTTAATAATAGTACTTTTTATGGTAACTATAACTTACTATAACTTTTTATAGTAACAAATTTGGTAACTATTTTCTAATTGGTCAAGTAATCCAATTTATTATGAAAATATAAATACTATAACTATTATTACACCGATTTTAAATACTACTGAAAAACAAAATGTCTTAAAAATAAAACTTAATGACAATTTAATCCCATTTTGTAATTTGATAGGAATATTTTATAAACAAAATAATACCGTTTCTTTTCCTTGTTTCACGCCTCGAGGAGGCTTTGTTGGTGGTGGAGAAGACATTTTG
The DNA here is from genome assembly GCA_025505425.1 of Graphium colonna. Taxonomy (NCBI): domain Eukaryota; kingdom Metazoa; phylum Arthropoda; class Insecta; order Lepidoptera; family Papilionidae; genus Graphium; species Graphium colonna. The sequence goes on along the minus strand of JAOCPS010307093.1, from coordinate 8,725 downwards.
CACAGTATATATTTATTTACAGTAGTAAATAATCCGCCCCAAAACAATTACATAGATTAATGTGATGGAATCACAATTCCTTTCCTTGACGGAAATTGTCAGTGTCACTATTCAGCTATCTGTCAATATCATATAATAATTTATTTTGCGGCAACACCTTTCAACTTTCACTTCCCATGTTTATATATAGGGACTACTTATGTATACTTATTTATCCACTTGGGGATGGGGACGATAGGTTCGTGAACCCTACGTTCAAAACTAATAAATTCGCGACAAAAAGGCTAGATTTTTTTTTGATTTGCAAAGTTTAAGTAAAAATTTTCGACAAAGGAATGCAGCCAGCGTCTTTGGCATAATGCCGCGAGGAGTAGTTATGTTAGATTAATTAGGTTAATTATTAATATACTTTACACTTATATTATAAATACGAAAGTTTTCAGTTTTATAAGTTTTATACACTGTTACGCAAAAATGAAATTGGAAGACACATGAGACAGATAGTCGGTTTGGTGGATTAACGCATATTTATCATATGACATTTATGTTGTTGTTATAATGTGTGTATCAGAAGGTACGATAAAAATAAGAGACGTGTTTTTGTTAGTTTGTTTACTGAATAAGTCTCTATGAGTTAATGATCTGACTCAGCGTTGGTTGGCGCAGCCACCTTTATCTTAGTTGACTACTTGCGTTGACATAAACATGGCGGTGAAAGAGTGGTGTGGACAAGTCTATAAAATACATCAGTGATTTTGTAAAAAAATGTAATCTATTACTTTTTTAATATGAATAGTCTTTGTTGACTTTAAATGTGATATTTAAAGTCAACAAAGACTTTAACCGCTTTACCTTATTCTAACTTTTGTTATGTTTTAACCTGAAATGAATTTCAGTTCGGCACAGGCGGTATCATTAAAAACCATTTGCAACGATATAAGCGAAAGTTGTAGCTATATCTTACGTGTCATGCACGGTTCATTTACATATCGCCGAGTAGAACAAAGTAGCCATTACACATCTGATCCGAGATCCCGATCATATATACAGGTAAACTTTGAATTAAAGCATAATCTCGTAAGGGATTAAAGTACAGCCCATTTCCGACATTTTTTTGTGTAGCAGACTCATATGCAAAAGTGGAACATTACTGAAATAGAAAAAAATTAACTTTTTTCAAAAAAATCCTGGGTTTTACCTAAATAACTACAAAAACAAATAAAAAACAAAAGATATTTCAACTTTAAATAAATAAACTTTTTTCTTTATTACTTCATTAATAGGCTCTTAGCTACTTGTCCAAGTCATTAAAGGTACAATAGTGGCGATATTTTAGACACAGTGCTCTCAACTCTGAGGAACTTAGAAAATAAATAATAGTGTCATATATAAATTTGCACCCGTAACATAAAAAAACTATAACAGATGTTGTGCATGTTATTAAAAAAATCTACATTTCATGAGCTTTCAAATGAGGTATAAAACATTATGATAACTGGTTAAATACCAAAGATATAACAATCAATAGAGCAAGAGTCAGCAAAACGGTCGCCGAGCAAAGCAGATAAACTCAATCTGCCACTGTTTTGAACTATGGAAAATAGGTTAATTTAGACCGTTTTCGTGATTTGTTGCAATAGGTTACTTATTTGTTACTTATTTACGCTCTGCAGTCTTGTTTTTCCCCTTATTCCCCCGGATTCTTAAATTCTCGTTGTTGTCTTTTCAAAATCTAGCGGGGTTAACTATTTAAAAATCTAATGAAACCAGCCGAGCAAAAATTGGTTGGTGCAATGAAAATTGCGCCTCGCAACTAGGCCGGCAAATAGTGCTACTAAAAGAAGAAGCGCTAGCGCTTAACCGAACTGTTGAGTGCGGGGGCATCTGTACTGACGGAAGTCGGGGAACAGGCTGAATAAATGCGTTCAAAAGTCAGAAGCGCAAGCGCTTAACCGAACTGTTGAGAGCGGGGCGTCTGTTCCGAACGGATGTCGGGAGCAGACCAGAGCAGACTCAGACAGGAATTCAGTCTTCCTGTATCTATTTTTTACTATGTGACATACAGAGTCTCTCTGTACGTTTTTTTACTCTCTGGCGCAACGCAGAATTTTAAGGTGTGGACGGGAACCAACGTCCAACGCGTGGATGTCGCCGCGTCCGGGACGTCTCGTCAGTGACCCCCTTAATATTATTCACTGGATTTTATGTGGGTCGGATATTTAGTTGTTGCCAGATAAAATCCAATTAAATTGAAAAAAATATTACACATGATTGTAAGATTAGATTACAATATGGAAACCCGTATTATTTTTAAGTTTTCGTATTTACTGAGACATTTTTCGGGCTAAAAAGATTTATTAGGATGGAAAATAGAATTTAATTATTTTTGTTGGGGTTACGACAAATAATTTCATTTATGTTTAGTACTGAATTGCTTCACCTGTGTGTTTTTTTATATTCTTATTTATTTAAATCATGTTTACAAACTGCGTTGCTTGACCTTAGCCTTTTCCCAAGTTACTTGGGTTCGGCTTCTAATCCACCCGAATATTACCTGAAATTCAGTTTTTACGCAGAGCGACTGGCATCCGACCTCCGCAACCCAAAGGGATACAAAGTATATTTCACTATTAAAAAAATATTAATTTATAATTGTCTAAAGCATCATAACAAAATATAAACATACAAACGAAGAAACCCCTTTATCCTTAAACTCGTTTAAAAGGAAGTATAGTTATATCGCCAGATCGTTTGCAGCTTTCCGTTGTTACAAAATATTTGTGTTGATATTTTATGGATATTATTAAGGCTTTAGTATTTTTTTACTAGCCAAACACGCGTATTACGTGTACATAGCTATCAGCTTGTGCCCCTCTAGAAGCTACGAGAACTTAAATTGTGTCTATTGTGGTATTCAGTACATAAAGGAAGTATTTTTATAGAATTACAAGACATATACTTTTATTTTTTATAGTCACTTATTTGTAATACGCGATCGATTTATTCAGTTTACAAAGGAAAAAAACGATAATAAGACATACATCATCATCTCCAACAATGCTCCCGTATTGTTCCTCAGACACTTTCGATCAGTAGTACCAAAAAGCCTTTAGTAAATAAAGAGATCTTAGTGGATATAATAAGCAAAAAACTAACTTCTGGTTTGTTGAAATAATAGTCACAAAAATAATAATCTCTCTACAAATTAAATTATAATAAAATTTCATTAGGCAGATCAAAATAAAATAAATGGTAAGAATGGGCTATTTTATTTCAATATTAAAAACACATAAATTTAAAAGTAAAAATTTTATTTTAGTCGACTGATTTCATTTCGAAGTTGGAAAGGCTAAATATCAGTTTTCTCAAATTGTCGTTACAAGGATGGCAATCAGTTCTACGTGTATTTGATTTTATACACGCATTATTACAAAATGATATATCCTGGCACAAAGGACATAATACTTTTTGATCGTTTAAAGGCAGTGCGCACTCAAAACATATGTTGTATTTTGTACTCTAAAAGAAAAAAAAGATTTGAAAAAATAGATTTAATGGTATAACAGACTTATTAATAGCTGCTTTGTCTTATGAACAAAGGAATTAATTCTCGGTGTCAGAGCCGTGGAAGCTCAGTATCTGAGCACTCGCCTTCAATTCTGTTTACTCTTGACCAACCTAAGTTCGATCCCTGGTGCCGGCACCAATGACAACAATGCGTGGTGGACTATGCCCTAAACCCTCGTTCTAAAGGAGGCCTGTAGTGGGATAATTAAAAAAATAGGCCGTTCCTTTACTTTACTATATTGGCAAAAGATACATATATTAAATTTACCTTGGCATCTAGTACGGCACTTGTCCAATTTTTCGTTTCCATTGATAAAGAACTAGGTATTATGTATTCTCGTAGAAAACTATTCACATCTGATTCAATAACATTTTTCTCCGCTGCCGAAATTCTTACTTCTTTGACATCTGCGTTAACATTTCTACAGCAAAATTGCACAATACAAAGAAGATATTTCAGTACTTTTTTATCAAAATACTTTTTATTTTTTTTAGTCTGCAATATCGACCATGTTTCGAGGCAAGTTGACTGAAGTGGGATCCATAAACTGATACTCTTTTTGTTTTCAATATTGTTGAGTATCATATTCCAATGACGATGCTTGTATCTATAAATGCAAATTTGTTATGAATTTTAACAAGATTTTTTTTAAAAAAGAAAAGAAGATTTTTTGCTTAATTTTTTTTCATTTCGTACTTGTTTATTGTTTTAATTAATTTCTTGAGAATTTTAACTCGCAACCAACAAATATGCAAGTATCGCGCCCAATCAGTTACCAGCTCTAGTGTCTGTTTATATTCATCGATGTCGCCAACTAGAGTTTTCTGCTTTACGCCTTTATCTTCGTTGCTTTTGCCGTTCTTCTTGACTTTGTGTTCACTGTGTTTGGTATTACCTATTTAAACGATAGTTTTGAATTAAAAATACCTTAATCTATATGACCTTCCAAATTTTCAAAAGAGATACCTGTTGTAACCTACTCCTATTGCAGTCAACTACCTTATTTTACCTAGATTTTAAATTTTTCTTTTTATGATCGAATAAATAGATAAATATATTAAATTTAACGACAGTTATCGTGCTTATATGGTAGAGGTAGTGCAACCACTATTGGAGACAACAACGATTGTTACATATATTTTCTAAATGTTAACGCAATAAACATTGAAGATTAAAAACGAGGCAAATCTCCTGGTTTAATTAATTCTGAATATTTATTCAGAATTAATTAAACCAGGAAATTTGTCTCAAGACTATTTAGTCTTCGGAACCTGAGTTACCCTAAGATATAGCTCAAGCACCAAAGTAATTAATTGTATTAAAAAAACATAATGAGTATTTTTTACGAGTGAAAATTGTGCAACCACGGTTTTTATTAAACATTTTCATAAAAAATCTGTATATGGTTAATCTATTGTATATATATTGTATAATACTAAAATTGATATTCAAGTTGGCAGTATGCAAAATTGACAAGTAACATCAAGACCTCAAACACCTCAGTCCTATATGTGACCGTGAATGCAGTAAAGGATTCGAAATGTCGAGTCGCAATAAAATCCATGAAATTGTTTAATTTAAAATGTCGAAAATTCACGCAAGTCTTAAAAATAATATGATAAAATATGTTTAAATCTGAGTACACAGATAGTTATTCTATTGGGAAATAATATTTTAACAGTAAATACATGAAAACAAAAAATATATAACTTCTTTTCTATAGCAAGCAAAGCTAGGGCGTCTAGGCAAAGTAGAGTCAGTTGACGGTATTAAATTTAAAAGTATCCATGACTTTTGGGGATGCCGGAAGGCCATGTCTACCCTTTCCTTTTCCCGCTCCTTTCCCCTCCAAATCCCTAATCCCGACCCCATCCTATACAATAAAACCATGGTATCCAATTTCCCAGGTTGAGAACGCACTCGCAACTGTCCGGATGTCGCATGTGCCCACTTACTATGAGGTGCACCGTCTGCTCGTTTGTCTTCCTTACCATAAGATAAAATACGTTAGTAACTGACAAGTTCGTCGCTATAAGCCAGGCTATATGTTACACTAGTAGGTATATTATAGAAGATATTTCAGGGTCCGTAGGTTAAGGTACATTGATATATCTTTTAACACAAACAAAACTTGATTGGCGGAAACTTATATATTGAATTATTTTGTTAATTTAGATTTTTTTGCTTTGTGAATTTTCCTGAGTGCCCTTGTTTCCCGAAAAATTAATATTCATTTATTGAACACCAACATAATGTTCATTAATGCAACACAAATAAACAGCACAATTATTGTTATTTTATAAGTGCATATTAATTCAATTATTTAGTTTATTTTAGATTTCAAAGGTTTTGTTTCTATACATTATTTGCTTGGCAAAAATTTAGGTATCTTTCTACGATTCTGGCCGGTACATTACGATTCTGGTGCTATCACACCAGTTCAGCGACAATATTTTTAAATATTGCTTAAGCGTATTAACTGTCAACTGATATTAAAATAGCTACAAACCAACTGGACTATGCTTAGACTCCACATTTTCACATCCCTCGAGAATTTTCTTAGCATAAACAATTACGTTATCAAATTTTTCTTCCTCATTCTGACACGCGACCAATGGATCAGCGCCGTGCAGCAGCAAATTATTTAACTACAATGTTAAACGTGACTTATTTAATCGGCAATTTATTTAAAAAAAATCTGTTTGGTCCTTTACTGTTTATCTAGAGGGAGGTGTACCCAAATATATATGCATCGGACGCGCTTAAAAAACTTGCATTGTCTTCTTGCCGTCAGATCTTTTTGAGACTATGTGAGTAAAGGAATAGTGAGCCTTGTCCTTCATAGACCACCATGACCGTAATTTAGTCAGAAAGACTTCATAACAAAATTTTATTATTTATATGTATAAATTAACCCTTAAACTACTTACAATTTCTAGACGGTTGTTGTTATCGAAGAACTTGAAATAGACTAAAGTAAACATCTTAGTCAATATGCTCTGATTATATTGATTGATAATCATATTTAGGTTCACTTTGGGATGTTTAATAAATATACTAAATGTATCCAATCGCTTCATCATTGCTAAATCTATGACTGAGCGTCCATTGAATTGTAGATGAGAATCACAGTTATAACTGAGCAGAAGCTCAATCAACGTTTGGCGAATCTGTAAACAAAGGGAAATATATATTTTGTCCAATAACAAATAGCATGACAAAAAGAAAAATATATAAATAGCACCTCTTCTTCTGCTTCACTTTCGGTCGTTTTCGCAAGTACGGCATGTAATAGTGATGGTCCTGGATTGACAGATTCGACAGAGTCTTTAGAAGCATATGGCAGTGGATGCTGCGTGCTTGCTCCGTTTTCTAATAATACTTTTATAATGTTTAGATTCTCTTCTGTGAGTGGATAAGTGATCGCAATATCCAATATTGAATACCCAAATATCTGTAAGAACTTTAATTGAATATCCCTATACATATAGTTAAAAATCACCATATAGTTAGTTTAAAGTCTGTTTACGTGGGGGTACGTTTCATTGACGTTTGCACCATAATCGATTAATTGTTTCACTAGTTTCGAACATCCCGATGACACAGCCATAAAAAGTGCAGGTTGTGGACATTGCACGAGCGTTGGATTTGCTCCATCCAGTAAGAGTTGGTTTATTGTTGACAGTATTCGTTCATAGCTAAAATAATAATTGTACTATAAAAATATATCTTTGTGTTCGTAGTAAAATTAAGGTAAGCTTAAGAGAAATATTACTTTGATTTTGACGCAGAAGTTACTGACTTGTCTGTACTAGTTTTCTTAACTTCAGTTGATAATTGAGGATTGACTTTGCTATGTGCCGATGGTACGTTGGTTAACTTGCTCTTCCCATTAGTGGGTTCTTTCGTAAGTTTTGATGCAACTTTTTTTGGAGTTTTTCCGTTACCTTTAGTTTGTTCTTCCACCTCATAACCAATAATATCATTTATGGCGTCCTTAATTTCAAATATATAATGAACAGGATTTCCACTACCTGGTGCTGAATATTCTTCGGCCACTTTTAATATAAATTTATTTTCTACATCTGTATATAATAACAAACTTTCACTTAAATCTTTATTTTCGACATCAGATACTGGATCTAATGCCTTTACCGACATTTCAGGATTCTTAAACGGTTGGTCCTTCATTGAGATCAGAGATTTGATTCGTTTTTGACTTAATTGAGGTTTTAGAATTCTGCTCGGACTTTTCGTTAACCCATTAATCTTATTAGTCATTTGTTTTTCAAAATTCCATTCTGATATGTTTTGCAATAAGGCTAAGAAAAAATTGTAAGAATTATATTTTGTACAACAATAATGAAGTCTTGGTAATAATTGAAAGTAAGCTTACAATTGGTTCTTGTCAAAGTTGTTTCTGGTATTAATGCTTGGGTCATCTCATTAATGGGTATATTCTTACTTTTGCAAAGAAATCTAATTAGCGCAATGGTAAGAGCTGTGCAGCAGCAGTCGTTAGAATTGTTAATACTAGCTCCAGCTTCTACGAGGAAATGTATCAACTCTGCATGATCACCGCACTGTAATCGAATAAATATAAACAAAATGATTGATAGAAGAACGTTTAGAATAGCTTCGTATTTACTTTTTAAATAATTTATTAACGTACCGTGGCGTACATTAAAACGCTATTGCCGTGCAGATCCGCAACATCTGGATGAATGTCTTCATTATTTATTAATTGAACCACTTTTTCGGTGTAACCCAAATAACTCGCCATCAATAAGATCCTTCGCATGAAAAATGTCACATGAAAAGGTTTATCAAAACACTTCGTCTAAAACTGTTTACTGAATATGGTTACATTAAAGTCGTGATTTTCATAAAAGATTTAGATAATTTTTATGTAGGTCCAGCGAATATTTCACGTAGAAATTTGTTTGATTTGGTGGGATAATAGAAAAGACTAAGTTATTTTGTAGAAAATGTATAATATGCTTATGGATCTTTAAAATCCGTAAAGTTGTTTAATTTAAAAAAGAAGTTTATAATTTTATTGAGTATTTTATTCGTTTCTAAAATCGAGAGTAAAGGACCACGCGAGTTGTTAAAGTTGTTAGCTAATCAATCCGTAAATCTTTCTTTTCTATAGAT
>JAOCPS010306982.1:0-12932 GCA_025505425.1 Graphium colonna | reverse complement strand
CTAGAATTGTAAGAAAAAACGGTTTAGTAGTTTCGTTTTAAAACCATTAAGAGAAAAATATGTTACGAAACTAAACCTCCTGGGTGTTTGAAGTCGGTTTTTTGTAATTTTCTTTGAATTATATATAAACTTGTAAAATATTTATTCATTCATTAATTTAAATTTTGTATGGAAAAACGTCTCAATTTGCTTTCTATTTTCCCACTTAATATTGTGATTCTGTCATATGTTAATACATATTTACATTAATTGTATTTATATAATAGAAACCAATCGAGTGCGTGTCAAACATTTTTATTTATTAGAAATCATTAAAGTTCGCGTCTTATATACTATAATAATTAACATGGGGAAGTAGTATGTGGAGGCCAGCAGAATACCAGCGTTGGCTTATGCTAACAAAATGCTGAGCTAGAACCCAATTGATCCAGCATCGTTAGTATATTATTGGCGAGAAATATATGAATAATAGTTATTAGTATTTTTTTGTAATTTAATTTCTTGTGTTCTTAATTATTTATTTTTTTAATTATTGCTTGTTTTTCATCTTTAATTAATTGTCTTTTTTTAATTTTGATCATTACATTGTTTTATATTATTCGTACATTTGTTTGTATATAAATTGTCTTATAGATTACTTTAGTACTCACTGCTGGATCGATTAAATGTGTATTATTATTATTGGAACCCAATTGATCCAGCATCGTTAGTATATTATTAACGAGCAATATATTAATACTCGTAATAGTATTTTTTTTTTTTGTAATTTAATTTCTTGTGTTCCTATTTTTTTTTTATTATTGCTTGCTTTTCATCGTAAATGTGTATTTTGCTAACAATAGTTTTTGTTCCTCTTAAATAATCATTTTTTTATTTTATTTCAAAATTCATTGGTTTGCCTTCCGCTTTGAAATGTCGCCATGTTGAAATAAATCTTTGCAGTTTAAACCGTCTAACGACTGCAGCTCCACACTTGACTCTGTTTCAGAGTTTTTTAACAAATTGCTCTGCTCTAAAAGCTTCAGGCTGAAAAACCTACGCCAGTGTTTGAATAGCTCTCGCGTATATAAACTTTACTGTAGCTACGAGAAGTAAGTTGTAGCCGCTTAATTTATTAAAATTGATTAAGTGCTTATAGGCGATGGTCTATCGACTTATTTTTCGTATGCCTGATAATATGCATTTAGCAAAAACGTTTCGTGTATTCTAAAGCGTAACATGCTGCTACCAGTTTTATATACGAAACACTATTTGAAAACCAGACGTCATGGGTACGAATCCCGCGGAGGATAGAACAATGCAGGCTGATAATCTGACTACCTGAAAATGTAGATAATCGATATGTCGGACAGGAATGTGAAAAATCGGTCCTGCGCCTGATCTCTCCTCAGTTGTTTCGATTATCCCCCTAACCAGGCTATGAGAGAAATGGAACGAAGAAAACACCTCTGCTTGTGCATATACTTGTACATTAAAACATGCCCTGTGCAGTTGGCCGATCTTTGAGTAGATTAGACACCGTTGCTTGTAGTTTAGAACGAAATACTCAAATGTCGTATTTTGCACAAAAATTTAATTTTTACTCAATCAGTCCTGAACTTTCGAGACAAATTGTTTGTGATAGACGGATGATAAGACAGACACGTGAATGATCTTGTAAAATGTCTTTTTTATTTTTTGAGACGGAATTATAACGGCTTCTTTGTAAAGTTTGTATAAAGTCAACTTTATTACAGAGATGCTTTTTAATTTTTAAACTTCTTTAGATTATTTTATTACTTATATCATCTAAATGACGTTAACTTTTTTATCTTACAAGTAATATTCAGTTTAAATATAAATTAAAACAAATAGTACGTTTTATTTGCCCCAAAACAATTTCCCTTATAATAAAGATAAGAATTCGATAAATATGTTCAGAGTAACATGAAACATTTCAATATGCCATCCTAAACTCTCTTGACGTCTGTCCAAGAAAGGCTTGGGAATAGATACTGAATAATAAGTTTTCGGAGAACATGTGTTTTTAAATAATAACATTTATAACGTTTGTATTTAGCAATTTAAGCTTGAAAAAGTTAACAACACAACATTTTGTTAAATAAACTCCTCTAAAATAAAGCCAAGTGTATAGAACAGCAATCTTTAGATGCTTTAAAAAGCAAATATTTATGTCAAGATAGCATCGTCAGTGTTATAAGACCGAAAGTTCCTATCAAGTATGTAAAGAATTATTTTGATTTTAATAATTACTATTTCATAAAATAAATGACGTCCATTTACTTTGTCTTGCATATTTTGATAATTATTATGAAAAACCCCAAATTCAAAATTCAAATGTTTTACTTCTATAAATACTTAAAACATTGTTTAGACACTTCGAAACTAAATAATAAATGAAAATAAAAATTGCATGAAATTACATGGAAATAAAACATTGTTTTGTAAAAAACCTGTTTTAGGACAAGAACTTTCATAACAAGAAGCAGGGAACATCAAACAACTCATCACCACTCTTTTCACTTGCCAAATTTATACAATATTAATTTTTATTTTCATAAGTACAGATTGTGTTTATTTTCCATTTTTGATTATACATATTTATTGACTACTGTTAATTAATTGATTTGATGTGTAATAAAATACCGAGCAGATATGTTAACCAAAGCCACAATACATTCAAACTTTAAATGTTATCATAAAAAGTAATCAGTGATCACATTATCCCATAAACACCCTTTCACCAACACCAGTATTGTTCACTATTTCTGATCAACTTGGATTGCAAGTTATGACCGAACAAAAGTATTACCGTGTTCCAATTCAAGAGAAATTTCGCGCATTATATTGTCATTACATGTTTGATTAAGCTGTTCCTATAATCTATAATTGATAGCAGTGTCAACATCATTAAAATATAATTGTGCATAACATGGTGAGAGACCATATGCAGCTGTCATTAGACCCGATCTATGATAAAAAACATCATGTATTTTGAAATGACACACTCCACTTGTAACTGCCTCGGAAACTTTAGCTTCTGTGATATCCATAGCAAATGATGAATTATACATGCGAATATTTTCAAAATAATTCTTTGATAAACTTTTTGTTACAGGTTCAATTGACGTAAGTCCATCATATATTAATTTAAAATACTAATTTTGACTTAAAGCCGGCAACATCGCTTCACCCCTATAACAACATGAAGTTAACGCTGTTCTGTCACCTAAAGGTACTTCAGATTCAAAATGTTTCACATTATAAATCCTGCATTCTAAATCCATTAATCCACAATCATAACCGTAAAAAGCTTTTGGAATGACATCTATCAAATTCACTACTTCATTATGTGTATTATTAACACTATTCGAATTTTCATTAATCGCAAATTCCTTCTTCTTCGTCTCTCACTCAGACTTGTTAATGTTTTATATCGAGACATAATAAAATTTAAATAAAATAGCTGACATATGAAAGAAAAGATTAATTTTGGGTACCACAATAGTAGAAACATGAGACACACTCCAGACGTCCTATTTGTTATTACATATAAATTAGTAATCTATGGTTTACACACTTCAAATCATAGATAAGAATAAGTACTAATTTAAAAGTATAATAGTGTAGTACGTTAGCTTAACATGGTTGTAATCCATCCTTGTTTCTCTGCTAACACTTTGTATAAGATGTTATTTGACATTCAGTAAGAATATAAACAAATAACACAAAAACTTATACAAACTCGATTAGATTAATACCCATACATGTGTGTATTAAATACACGGTAATGAATGCTAGTGTGTGTAACGTGTTATTGAAAATATATTTTTACGCATAATTTTTAAAAGAAAAATAGCATTCGTCACTTCTTCTCTGTACGAGTATAAGTATGCGAAATTTCATACTCGTAAGGGATCCAAAATTTTCACTTCACGTATTAATATTTAGATAAAATGACTCGGTAGATTTCATTCGTAAATTATATAGATTCTCCTGTAATCTAATGGAAAAAGAACAATTTTCTGTATTTTTTTCTTGCAAAATATTTTGGACCCTTTTTCATTTCTACGTTAAGTTTATGTCAAATTCCAAAAAACTTTACCATTTAAAAATCCTGTCCTCAAAGTTCCTTGCAGATAGACAACGCTCGAGTATCACCGGAAAATAAAATCAATTTATCTGATTTGTGGGTAGTATTTAATTAATATGCGTAAAATATAGTAAACATTTGAAAAACTATATTTTTTTTCTTAACACTTAACAACAAACACATCGAGGTTTTCGTCACGGGATAAGCTCCAGCAGCAATTTGCTTTTAAAATTATCGGATATTATACACCCGTTTATAGGTGGTAGAGCAAACCATCATTTTACATCTTTTGCTGCACTTCTACGGCCGTGCTTGCCCGGGAAAGTACCACCACCCTTTATAGAGTCGGCATAAAATAAAGTATGCATGACTTTCGTGGCCATGTCTACCGTTTTTTCCTCACTCTTTTCCCTTCCAAATCCTTAATCCTGACCCATCCTATCCAATAAACCTATTCTATCCAATTTCCCAGGTTGACAACGCACTCGCGACTCAATGTTGCGAGTGTCTATCGGCGACAGGATCACTTACCAGCAGGTGAACCGTCAGCCTCTTTGTCTGCCTTTCCATAAAAAAAACTTGAAAAATCTCATTTCAAATGTTTATATGTTTTTTTTATGTACGTTCGCCCATATCTCCGCGATTTATGAACTGGTTTTAATTTTTTTTCTTATAGGGTATTCTTCAGTAATGGTTTCGGGAAAATTGGTTCACTTTCAAATTGGATAGGAAACACTCGTACAATGGTTCTACAATTTTTTTTTATAAAAATCTGATAAGTAGTTTCTTTTTAAAATTAAAATAACGGAGAAGATATGTTTCGAGATACCCTTTTAAGGTGTTTGAATTCGGTTTTTGTAATTTTCTGTGAAAATAAACTACTGTAAGGTAACTTGTTATCACCAACTATTTCGACCAACCAAGATATGGAATCAGAAATGAACCATGTAAGTCTCGGCGGTCAAGCGGTGACGTCACGGGCGTTTCCAAAAATACCCGCAACTCAACCGACTGATTTACAGTCCGTAAACACGGAGATGTTTGGACGCGTGTTCGCGTATTGCGCCATGTACGTATACGTGCACTCGATGTTACTGCCAAGTATTAATAGATACGTCGGTTTGTATGTACGCCTGTATGGTTGGCTCAAGACGCATGCTTTAGAGCGGCTAAGGTGGTGCGCTTACGGCTACACATACATTTTGTGTTACGTATTACTTAGATAGCTAATAAGGGGTTAGTCATATCTAATAAATAGTTAGTTATTACTAACACCATATTAGCTAGTTATACCTAATAAATAGTAAGTTATGACAACATGTAAAAACCATTGTAATTTTAATAATTGCAGTCTATCTGCCAGGCGATTAAGAAATCGTAAGGAAATCTATATATCTAAGGAACTATAAAATAAATTTATTTTTAAGATATATGACAATTGCTCCCGCACTAGGGTTCCTTGTCTGTTTGTACAGTGCCTTTATTAACATACATATATTTTGCCTTGATATTGCTTGTATTTTTATATATCTTTCTTTCTTGCAACCAGCAGCTCTACGATCATTGTTTACTCATAGATAACTGTAACCACTTTATATCAGTTGAAGTATCTAATAGCATTGCCAAATTTTGTGTGTACTGAAAAATTATAAAAAGAAATGACAGTCGGACCTGCGTCCGACAAACCCCTTATGAGCTAGTTATACCTAGTAAAATAAGGGCTATTACAATAATTAGGTAGGCTAGTTATACCTAATAAAAGGGTTTAGTTAGTTAGCTAATAAGGGTTTAGTTATACCTAATAAATAGTAAGTTATGACAAACCCTTATTAGCTAGTTATACCTAGCAAAATAAGAGCTATTACAATAATTAGTTAGGCTAGTTATACCTAATAAAAGAGTTTAGTTAGTTGGCTAATAAGGGGTTAGTTATACTTAATAAATAGTAAGTTATGACTAACCCCTTTTAAGCTAGTTATAGCTAGTAAAATTAAGGGCTATTACAATAATTAGTTAGGCTAGTTATACCTAATAAAAGGGTTTAGTTAGTTAGCTAATAAGGGGTTAGTTTTACCTAGTTCTCCGTAATCTATACTAATGTTATAAAGCTGAAGAGTTTGATTGTTTGGTTGAATCCGCTAATCTCAGAAAGACAGTTCGCATTGAATGTAGCAGAAACGGGGAATATGGTCAGGTGAAACCGCAGGAACCAGCTAGTATATAATACGATTCTTGTGTTAGTAGCGTTGATTTGGAAAAAGTCGTCCTGCTTTTGACTAGAAATATCCTCCTTCCGTTTTCTAAATTTATTTGGTCTTTAACATGCCAATGTGATTGATTTTGGATTAGTATATAAAAATGCCCAATACCCTCTATCTAGAGGAGGCCTTTGCCCAGCAGTGGGACAATATTTTATTTTTTTATTTATCTATTTCCACACCTTACATTATCATACATGTATATAAATAGGCTTACTTTACTTTACTATTATATAGAAATAAGAAAACCGCACCAGAAGCCACAGTCTAACTAAATATTAATTTATAATATTGTAATAATAAATTAATGTTAGCAATTATTAAACGTACCTTTTGGATAGACGATATTTGCAATTTGTACATTCAAATTATAATATCTAAAACATAATAATCTCCGATTTTAAATTTTAAATCGCGTCTCGATTTGCATTGTTTCTTCCGTATTTATGATAAAATATGATCCTGTTTTGGTTGTTTAGTTTATTCATATATAATAAGCTATTTTTATGTTAATTACTGTACGTGGGAGTTTTACGAAAGCAATGTTTTCGTTTCAAAAATAATTACTTCGCTATTCGTACCCGCGGCGCTGTCTACGAAGAGTGTTTATTTAACTAAACTTTACTAAACGAGCCATATGCTGTATGTATATATTCTTTGATAATGATTATATGTTTCCATCTGCCTTAACTGCATTTGTATTAACTTTGATAAAATATTATTATTCTAAAGTGATTCTTCGTTTGCCTCGTCGACCAAGACGGTATCATCGGCTCACACACAAAGTCAAATCATTACACCAAACTTTCACCTTCAAAAGATTAATAAATCATTAATGGGACACGTTCTACACATCTATAATAGAATTCCACAAACAACATTAAGCTTAACTTTCGAACAATTTAAATGTAAAATTAAAAATACACTTTTAAGTAAAGCTTATTATAGCATTGCTGGAGACTTTGATAACACAACTGTGTGGTCATAAGCAAATCATTGTATACAGGAAATTTAAAGCCAACATCATTAAAAGAACAACTGCTGAGTTTCTCGCCAGCTCTTCTTGGTAGAATTTACTTTCCGAGCTAATGGTAGCTTATAATGAACGATTCTGCATGTAAACTTGACCTTTTATAAAAACGCGCAAACGCCTATGTGAATAAATGTATTTTTTTTAATTTTGATTAATTTCAAAAGCCAAACGTGCTTTGGTCCTTTGAGTTTTTCGGACAGCTTTTAAACCTTTCTTTTTCCGCTCCCTTCACTCTTCAATCCCAAATACCTCCTTTTGCAATGACCTATCCTTTAAAAGCTAGCCATGTACCTGCATTCAGAAAGCATCTGAATGTTGTGTATATCGACGACGTTATCCTATAATACCGAATAAACCGTCTATTCGTTTGTTAAATGCCTTTTGTTAGAAAATAATCCGGTTTTACATTATCAAAACTTTGTATGGAAAATTTAAACGAATCTGCAAACAATGAATCTTTGTAAATAATAATAGGATATTATATCTAGATATAATCCTTTAAGCCAACTTCAAAAAAGGAGGAGGTTCTCAATTCGCCTGTTTATTGATAAGTGTTTGGTGATTTCTCCGCAAGTTATAAACCGATTTTCCAAATTCTTTTTTCGAAGGTTATACTTAGAAAATGTTTCCATGTAATTTTCGTGATCAGTTTTTTTATATTAAATCAAGAGTTGAAAATTTTGTTTCACGAAAAATCGCTTCTAAGGCATTTGATTTCGATGTTTTCTGTAAAAAAAAATATTAAACGAATACGAACAAACTCTCAGATTGAGAAACATACAGATTATATGTATACGTAAATAGATACAACTTGTTTTATTATCATTAAAAGTCAAATGAAGGATACGATCTTACGTCAACGTATCTTGATTACAACAAACTATAGATTAACGTGTTATTGTTTCCAGAGATCAGGAAATTGAACTTTCGCAAATATACTTTTAAATTGATCTTTTAATTAATTAATTAATTAATAAACTTTGTAATTAATTTGAGACAAGGTTGAATTTTTTCTATATATAATTATAAATTATGGTAAAATGTATTAAACAGACTTATCATATTTTGTATTTAGAACCTAAAGATATATTATGTCAATGATAAAATGTTATTTAATATGATTTTTCTTATGAAGCAACATATGAGACAGATAATTTATAACTACAAGTCATAAAAAAAAATTGCATTTACATCTTATACACCAAAATAAACAAAGAATTAAACCATAAAGAAAGAAAGTAACTTATGCACGGCCTGCAATCTACCAACTATAATTAACTACAAACCTATTCGAAAAATAAATGTAATAAAAATTATTTAAATTTTTGAAAAAAAAGGTACCTATTTTATATAAAAATCTGGGCCAAACATATCTTACTTACTTTTAAAAATGATCATTTGCAGCATATGCAGCTCTGTGTATACTTATAGATTACTTAAGTCTAAATTAACACAAGTGAAGTCGCAGGCGAAGTGTAGTTAAAAATAAAACAGAGGAAAATGGTAAAGAATCTATATCATCATCTAAAAAGCATACCACGAGTAACCGCTTAACACCATGCACATCGTTTGCTCACGTTTTACACGAAAACAACAATATGTGTTAAATTATCATATAACCAAATAAATTTTCATATCGGATCTAATTTATATTTTTCACACTTTCAGCCCAATTTTCCACTGTTTTTCCACAATATTTAGCTTTATTTACAGCTTTGAGCGACATCTCTAATAATTTATAACTCGTTCCGACATAAATATTTCGTAGGAATTCTTGTTAACTTGCCAATGGTATTCTCGGAAGATACATGTCGCTCGATAAAAAAATTGCTTTCTCCTTTGATGCCAAAATTTACTACAATAACATTAGCTGACTTTGAATGTTCGTGCTGTGTAGTTTACATCATTCAGTTTTTTTTTTTCTTTTGGCATTTTTAGCCTTTGTTTATAGTTTGGTTCAACGACTTTCTTCTTTGGCAGGCAGGCATAAAACCAATATTTTACATTTATTTTATTTTCTTAGGCAATTTATATAAAATAGTAAGTACTGTCTATCTATGACTATGTTTATATTTATTCTGAGTTCTTTGGGTGTATATTTATTCCCAATTTTTTTGTTCGATTTATATATTTTTGTCATAATATGTATGCTGTAGTGTAAGTGTTGGTTTCGGTGATTGTTATATAATAAATGTGCCATTGGTTTTACTCCTTCTACGAACGACTTCTATCCCTAAGGATAAAATAGTTTTAGTTTTATAAAAACTATTCAGTCGAATCATCTTAAAGAGAGAGTTTTGTATCATTTTTATAAGCTGCCAAAGCATATTAATCTTTATCACTTCGACTTCAATAATTGGATTTCTATCAGCACATCTGAAAATAACATATTAATTAATTAAGACATCACGCCACTATGCGACACGAGTAGACAAACAAAGATATCATTGTACATATTTACCACACGCCTTGCATTCTAGTGGACATATCTATTTGCGAAAACCTTATGAAAACATAGACTAATTGTGTCTACCAATGATAAGACTGCCTCTATAGCCTAGTGGAATGGACACTTACTTTAAAAATAGAGGTCGTGGGTTCGAATCCTACGATCGGCTGATCACCCGATTGCCTGAAAAAAAAAGATGGTCCATGTCGGTCCCGATTATCTGGAATACTTTTGACAGTCGTTAAGGAATATCAGTGCCTTTAAATATCCTGATAACTAATTCATCCTTCGAATACAGTTTGTTTCTTTAGGTTGCAGAGGTCAGATGTCAGTTGTTCTGTGTAAAATATGATATTCAGGTAATATCTGGTTGGATTAGAAGCCGACCCCAAGTAACTTCGGAATAAGACTAGGAGGAAGAATGATAAGATTGCCTTATTATAAATTTTAATATTATTTCTAACACAGAAATAATAATTATTTTTTTGGCGTTATAACGTTTTATAAATCGATGGCGCTGGCTATATGCACGAAAAAGCATGACTCATTGTCACGTTACGCCGAGTGTGCAAGCGAGAGCGCGGAGCAATAGACACGATTGCCCTTAGTGTTCCTCTTATGACGTTATCACGTAAAATTATTCGTAATGCGTAAAACGTATCGGAAATTGGTAGAATAAGTTTATTGGATAGGATTAGGTCAGGGAGGATTTGGACGGGATAGGAGTGGGAAAAGAAAAGGGTGGACATGGCCATCCGGCATCCCCAAAAGTCATACTTTATTTTACCCTGACTTTATAAGGGGCGGTGGTACTTCCCCGGGCAAGCGCAGTCGTAGAAGTGCAGCAAAAGCTGTGAAATTATATTATGCTCTACCACCTGCGAAATAAATTATAGAATTATATCAGGTTTAGGGTACATACCTTGTGGAAATATATTTTATAAGCCCATTAAAAGGACTGTCCCATATCTACCCAAAGATATACCCACCGGGAGCACACGCAATTGATTTATCTGATGGGTTTCGATGCTCCGCAGTTGCGAGTGCCATAATGATTGCGCATCTCTCTAATGCATTGCATAAATCAATTCGAGTGCGCGGACCTGTTCGTATGCTCAATAGCTTGCTTATAGCTTGTTTACACTCTTCAATATAATGGCTTGTTTAGAGCTGTTCTTGCAAGCTGTAAGAGCTTTTTTGTGCGCCTTTGTCAACCAACTTCGAAAAGGAGGTTCTCAATTCGACGCTAAAAGAAAAAGACCCAAACTTTTTCTGTCTCTCTTTTTCATGGAGAAGGAGGCAAACAAGCAGACCGCTCACCTGATGTTAAGTGATCACCGCCGCCCATGGATTCCCGCAACACCAGAGGAGTTACAAGAGCTTTACAACTTCAGAAGATGTTGTGCTAGCATTAGGAATCTATGTTTCATCGTAATATGGAAAATAGAAAATAAACGAATAACACGGCCAAGAAACATTTATTACTGTATTGTAGCAACATAATTAGTTGTCTTCAACCGACTTCAAACAAGGAGGTTCTCAATCCGGCTGTATATATTTTTTGTATGTATGTTCGCTAATTTCTCCCCAAGTTATGAGCCGATTTTCAATTTTTTTTTCGAAAGGATATAGTTACGAGGTGATCCCATGTAATTTTCATTAAAATTGGTCTAACAATTTGTTTTTGAAATTAAAATAACTAAATAATTTACGAACGTTAACTTCAAAGACGATTGAAGGTTTTGTTGTTTTCTATGAATATAATGATATTTTTTGTTGGAGTTGGTATTCAGGTGTGTTCGTACCACTTCTTTGCCGGATCATATTGTGTGCAGTCTGCCTGTCCATTGCTAGGAAAGTTTTGTATCGTTTTGGGAAAATAATCTAATTGAATTTTAGTATTTTTCTTAAGAAAGCTCTGTAGGCTACATGATTTGAACGATTTTGATGTTAATGTAGGAATTTTCAGACGCTTTTTTTAAAGATTTTCACAAACTATTCACATCGTTTAGTTCGGGACATTTAGAAATATTTTCTCTCTACTAAAATTAACTCATTGGCATAAGTGATAGTATTAGAAACAAATATATTTAGAGATCAAATTAGACACAACACAACTCTTATTATATACCCATTTATTGTCTGTGGTATTTAACTGTGTGTGTGTAAAGTGACATCTGAACATTTTTAGGGAAAACGAAAAAAAGAAAACAGTGGTGTGAAACTGTTTTTTTTTAAATAAAACAAGTATGTTCTAAAGGAATTTCTTAACTTTATTAAAATATAGAAATTTCCCTCGTATTATATTTGATGAGTGACATGTCTTGTCTAGTCTTAGTTCCATCGGTAAATAAATTCATAACCCGTCTCTCATACATATTGACACAAACGTACAGACGTACCGACGCATGAATATATCGAGTCAAAGGCGAGTGACATTGTCGATCAAGTTCAATGTAGCCTATCAGCGGGCAACATTATCTCAATTTAACACGTTGACATAACCGTATCAGTTGCATAAACAACTCAAGATGGACATATGCCGTCCCCTGAGATAAACCCATTGGAAAATATACCTTATTATGAAAGAAATAAATACCATATCTCATTGGTTTTATGACTATCAGCCAATCATGATCTTAACCGTCCTTTTGCATTTTAAGTCGTATTACTATAGTTTTAGGTAATATATTCGGTTGAATTTATGATAATCAGTTCATGGAACAGTTTAGAACTGAATGTAAACAATGCAACCAGATTGCATTGGACAATTTGTGCAACGTATTTGCAATTGTGTGTACAGCTTGCAACGATTCGATGTGATGGTTTGTGGGTTGCAATGATCAGTTCTTGGAAGTCGTGAGATGGTGTGTGCTTATTGTAGACCATTTATTTTCCAAATGACAAAGTGATTGTTGGATGCAAAAAAAAAAATGGAAAGGAATAGAGGATGAGAAGACCTAGGACAACCTTTCGTCATGTGAATGAAGTTATTCTGGCATAAAGATGACAAGAATAAAAGTTTTTTTTTATGGAAAGGAAGACCAACGAGCAGACGGTTCACCTGATGGTAAGTGATCCCGTCGCCCATGGACACAC
>JAOCPS010306873.1:0-12932 GCA_025505425.1 Graphium colonna | reverse complement strand
GGGCGACGGGATCACTTACCACCAGGTGAACCGTCTGCTCGTTTGTCTTCCTTTCCATAAAAAAAAAAAAAAAAAAACACACATTACCAGTTTACACAAGAAGCGACACAAAAACATCCAATAATATGATGCCATTTCCAATTTCAATTTTAATGCAACGTCTCTTGTCAATGAATGACTTGATGATTTTGCCAATGTCAAGTTTGGTTAAAGTAAATGAAGAGATTGGTCGGTGATAAAAACTTTTGTACGAAGCGTGCAAAGAAAATCATAATATTAATATTTTCTTTACATCCATACACAAATTAAAAAAACCCTCATTTTTCACCCTCAGAGGCACAGAACTAAAAAATCTTAATTTTTTTCTATGTTGTGTAACTCTATAAGTTTACATTTAGATTTGACAACTTGTAAAACGCATACGTATACGTACGTACATAAAAATTGCCAAATAGGAAAGAAATTCCGGATTATTTAAAAATTGCGCTGAATAGTGTCAATGCAACCCGGAAAAAATAAAAAAAAATAATTTTAAATTAATATATTTATCCCTAAATAGCCTTGAGAGTCATAAAATATAATTTCTACATATTCTATGAAATATTAAACTAAATTTATGTATATCACCAAAAATTATGTTTGTGGAAAACATTCATAAACTCAAACCAAACAAATAATTTTTCTTGTTATATAAAAAAATTACTGCTCTACAAATAGTTCATGCTAAATTATAAAAATAAAACGGCAAAGAAAACTTTTAACGAACTAGTTAGCGCAATTATTTAGGTTGACAAATAGTCAGAGCCATGGTTGATCATGAGCCATTCAGGTCATGAAAATATTTTTATCTTATTCTAATATAAATACAACGGAATGCTATTAACATGTAAGAATTTCTTTATCAGAAAATTAATAATAAATTTTACTACTTAGCAAAATAATAAATTCTAAGATCCTCTTAATTGAGAAAAATGAATAAAATATTTAAATACAAAAAAAGTTTTAACTTTAAACAGTTTAGTTGTATAAGAATAATAAAAAAAAATAGCGGAAGTGAATAAAACGGAAGCAATAAAAATATTTCACTAATACCAGTTAAGATATTCGAAACGTTGAGTCTATACAAATTAATGGGTATACATTTTTGTCTGTCTACAAATACATAAGTGAATAAAAAGTAAAAACAGAAGATAAAATAAATCCAATATGTGTGAGATTTCATTAATATTTTTGGAATAAATATCGCAATAATTTGCAATTCAACTTCTTCGGTTCTGAGCAAAAAAAAAAATTGAGTCGTTTTAAGCGAATATTTAAGCAGCACTTACTTTACACAATTTTTTTGTTGATAAAGTATATTATAAGTATATATAAGTACAATTTTGTCGATTTCCTATCTCATATTACATTTTAATATTTTTGTGGGAATTTTTTCCCCATTTTATCTAGCAACCCTAAGCATTTTGCGTCATACGTTTATGTATGATACATAAACGAAAATAATATAAAACAGTACAATTAATAACATTTACCAGTAAAGTTTTGAAGTATTTCGAAACGGTTTTTACAAGAATTAATAACACAAGTCGGCATTATTTCAGAAAATAACGTAACAACTAAGTGACGTATTGTCCGCTCAAAGCTTTGTTTCGTACTGATTGAAGATTCTATTTACCGACTAAAAGTCTATTCACCGCACTGGCATCAATAATTTATCATAGCGCTCTATCTGTAGTATTCTCTAATCTGAGTGTGTACCTATACAGAAATAGATAAATAATTAAATAAGCCTTTTCTTCTTTATTATGCGAATTGACAGGTGTGACATTTATTAAAAATACATGAACAAGGTTGAATTTGTAACATTGCGACATCCCTTGTTTTAATTATTACCAAAATTTAGTTTACAATTTTTCAATAAACAACTATATAAGCTAATAATGGGAAAATCGTTTTCAAACCGATTATTTACCAATAGCCGAGGACATAATTAATAAAATGTGACTATGATGCCATACGTAGATTACGTTCTTCTTTCGTGTCACCATCATCTTATATTACGTTTCGAACATACATGTTTAATTACGTGTGTTATACAGAAAAATAACAAGTTTATTTTCACAGAAAATTCAAAAACCGTCAAACGCCTTAAACGTATACTTTCGAAACATATCTTCTCCGTTATTTTGATAATAAAAACAAACTACTAATCCGATTTTTATAAAAACCATTGTGTTAGTGTAGTTCATAAGTTGCGGGGATATGTGCGAATACTCCTAAATTTTGTTATTTTTATTTTAAAAACAAACTAATGAACCGATTTTTTTGAGATTTTGTAGGACTATTTATGAAGTATGCTCTATCATACAAAAAAGAATTTTTGAAATTGGTTCATAAATGACTGGAGATATGGATCGGATTGTTGCAAAGGTGCACCTTATATGGAACTTTTTCGAGATTTTTTCAGTTCAGTATAAGACCCACGTTTTTTTGTTGAATCCTAATAAAATAAAAAATAAAAAGATTTACTGTCTTTACTTTTTTTTCTCTGCTGTGCGTGGTTTTTCCGTAAATCGATCCTGAAAGTTACGGAATCGACTTATTTTCGGTTTAATATAACTATAACGTATTAACAGTATAAGATTTTTTAAGTTCCATATAAGATGCACCATATAGTCCGACCGAGATATGCACAAAAAGACATAAAATCAATTTTGTTATTTTGATTTAAAAGAAAAACTACTAAACCGATTTATCTGGAAATTTTATGGGACCGTTCCGAAACGAAACGAAAGTACCCTATAATATGAAGAAAGAATTTTTAAAATCAGTTCATAAATGGTGGAGATATACGTGAACGTAAATGAAAAGAAACATAAACATTTGAATTGAAAACCTCCTTTTTTTAAGCCAGTTAAAAACTTCCCTCAAAAAGCATACCTGAAGAATTAACGAAATCTTCACAAGAGCAAACGGTGCCGCGGGTATAAACTAGTCGCTTATAATCTATACAAGTAAAAATGGTGCAGTGATGTAAAAGCAACATTACTGCAATGTTTTATCAAAATTCTTTCGTTCTTTTTAGAGATAGTAAATATCTTCATCATCTGTCCTTATTAACCTTCACATTAATAAGTTTAACAGGATTTGTGATATCATAATCATAAATCCTATCGTGTTCAGCGCTCAGATTGATTGTATTTTTATAAAGACCACAATCATGCTTTCCTTTATCGGATATCGATTATTTCGTTGGATCATAGTTGTTTTGCTTCATAGTTTTATCTATGTCAGTATTACGTAACCTGATTACTGACTAAGAAAATATTAGTGACTTATTGAGCCCGATTCTTTCTTGCCGAATTTGACTCTTTTATTCATATATATAGTGTATACTTCAGGCCAAACGCGGTATCCGGCTATATGATTTCCCGACCGATTTGGCTGCTTGCATACAAAATATTCAGCTAAACGGACACGTTTCGGTTACTCAAAAATTTATGTACATAGCGCGAATACTTACAGTAAGGATGGTTCAGTGTTTTCGGAGTCACATGAGATCTTTTTTTTATATGTGCTTGTTTAATAATACATTAAATTATATTAGAGATCCCGCAATTGTCGAAAACAGAATTTTCGTACTATAAACTCTTCCGGATACACTTTACTTTATACTCTTTCAAACGCATGCATAATAGAGTGTGTAACGATTTTGTTAGTAATTTATTATATTTCTAGTGGATATTATGT
This sequence comes from Graphium colonna, assembly GCA_025505425.1. Lineage (NCBI taxonomy): Eukaryota > Metazoa > Arthropoda > Insecta > Lepidoptera > Papilionidae > Graphium > Graphium colonna. Next base: position 9,182 of record JAOCPS010306873.1, on the reverse strand, counting down.
AAAAGGTATTTAAGCAATGCGTCATACCATGTCCATGAATTTAAGGCCGCTCAGCGGGCACTGGAACGCGCAATGCTCGAAGTTTTTCTGGCAGATGAAATAAGAAACAAAATCATTCGCCAGAGAACTAAAATCACTGACATTGCGCGCAAAATTAGCAAGCTGAAGTGGAAATGGGTTGGCCATGTCTCCAGACGTACCGATGGTCGATGTAGTCGACATGTCTTAGAGTGGAGACCGCGTCGAGGCAAACGTAGTGTAGAGCGGTCTGCAGCACGATCGACTGATGATTTGGGAACGGTGGTGGGTAGAGGATGGATGCGGACTGCCCAGGACCGGGATAGTTGACGCACTTTGGGGGAGGCTTACGTCCAGAAGTGGAAGGCGTTAGGCTGATGTTGCATTATGTAAAAATAATAGCTCTCTAAACTCGCTTATATAAACTTTAATTGTGGCAAATTTCATGCTCTGACGGACAGAGCTGTATATTTGACTCAATTGCCGAAAAATTATTTTTAAGTTTTGCTTTACGTATTAATATAATGGTTAAAATAATAAAAGCAAACAAATTATGACATTTATTCTATTTACAGGTCGAAATATTCGAATACACGTTGTCTCAGACACCCGGCAACGATCTAGCACGGCTCCTTTGGCTCAAAAGCCTGTCTGCAGAAGCTTGGTTTGAAAGGCGTACTAATTATACGCGTTCTCTGGCTGTCATGAGCATGGTCGGATACATCCTAGGACTGGGGGATCGCCACCCATCCAACATAATGCTGCACCGCGTATCGGGAAAGGTTCTCCATATCGACTTTGGCGATTGCTTCGAGGTGACGCAAACGAGGGAGAAATACCCGGAGAAGATACCCTTCAGACTGACCAGGATGCTGATCAATGCTATGGAGGTAACGTGTTTTTTTATGAAATTGCTAAAATAGTAGAAAATAACATTTTGGGCAGCTCACACAGATATAACGTGAAATAAAGTACTTTTGGTTTGTGAAGTTGGTTAATGGCGAGCTCTAATATCCTTTCTAATCCTGAGTATGTTCTAATGCTCTTGTAAGTAACACCTGAAATGACTTGCCAATTTCGTCTATAAATAAAATTGCAAACAAGAATACTATTAATCCAATATTAGCGGTATCCACCCCTGATCTAAATAATAATCTGATATTCATACCAAACCCATGGCAGAGGTTTTTAAGTCAGAAAGCTTGTTTTCAGCCAGTCCTCTGACGGCTTTATATGTTTTTTAACTTGTAAAAGTTTATGATAAAGGGTTATTATATTGTGATTTAATAGCTATACCACGTAGAAATTCAATCTGTCAATCGCTTCGCAGGTGACCGGCATCGAAGGCACTTACCGCTTCACATGCGAATCAGTGATGCACGTCCTCCACAAACACAAGGACAGCGTAATGGCGGTGCTAGAAGCGTTTGTCTATGATCCTCTGCTCAACTGGAGGCTCATAGACAACGAGCGACGATCTATAACCGAATCATCCTTCTCGTCAGATATTGACTCCTCGTATTCTTTGCCCAGTCGAAGCAGGAACCATCTTCACTACGAATCACTAGAAATACCACCCGAAGCTAATTTAAATAAACGAGCCTTAGCTATATTGAATAGAATCAGAGACAAGCTGACGGGTAGAGATTTCCCGCAAACGGAAGCTGTGGTCAGCGTTCCTAAGCAAGTGGATATGCTGATTAAGATTGCGACGGACAATGAGAATTTGTGCCAGTGCTATATAGGCTGGTGTCCATTCTGGTAATCGATATAGATTAAAAAAAAAATCCTTAAAATCTTGTGTCTGAGAATTATTTACAACTGCGCGTAATTTATCGTAAATATTGAAACTTGTTCTCGTGAATAAAAAATATAAGAATATTTGAAAAAAATACAAATAAACACGCGGGAATCGTCTCTCTTCAGTCATTGTAGATGGAAGAAAATTAATATTCCAATTAAGAAGAACTGTGATTTGTAGAAGAACTAAAACTAAGAATAAAAATAGAAGAAACAGGTCGACGACGTAAAAAGAAGAGCACTGATTGGAGGAAGTTGCTAGGAGATTATTTGAGTCAGATTGAGAGTTCATATACTGTTACGATTTTGTATTCATAGGTGATAATTTTAAGTTTAATTTTATTCACTTCGACTTAACGAAGGTGTATTGTAAGTAAATTATGAAGAAATTAAATATTTAATCATTATAACGAAACGTTTTGTTAATCAATCTGTAATTTAGACATGCATCTTGCAAATTTAAATACCATCAGTGAAGTTTATTACTCAAATTTTGCACTTATAATTATAATATATAATGTTACAACCAAAAATTCGTTTCTGGCGATGATGTGCGACATCTATCTGCAATTATTGCGCACGATTCAACTTCAATCCAGACAAATATAAATTTTTGTAGAACTGAATTACATATTTCTTCAGCTTTCGCGTCTTGTGATTATCCGCAGCAAATCATTAGAAAATAAAGAAAAAACTTTTTGCTCTTTTTCAGTCACGTTACTCTTAAACATAATATATATGGGGATATAAATATGTGGAACCAATACCATTGGACAAAACATGAATAGAACTGAATAATTAAATAATTAACTTCTTTAACTACTGCTTGGCGAAAACGATAAGAAAATCATGTTAGACACACATGATTCGACGGTTTCTGGTAATGAATTCACAATATCAGGCTGATATGTTCTGAGTGCAAATGTATAATAATATAATAAAGCTGTTTTTTTTTTTGTTTATCTGTTTTCACGTGCTCATCAATCAATCTTAAGGAAAAAATAGTATATGTTAACCAGATTCATGAGGAGCTTAGGCTGTGTAGCATCATGAGGCTACAACCATAAGACCCAGATCGTGGCATAATTAGGCGAGGAAAATCGCAACCACGCTTAGGTATAATATCGATGAACAGCTGTGATCCTGTTTTAACCGGTATTAAATCATAGCTCGTCTCCCAAGGAATATAGCATGATATTATACAACTTAAAACCTTTCCCATATATTAAGCAATAAATAGTAACTAGTAGAAAAAAAAATAAACAAAAAAGAAACAAAGTCCTCAACTGTATCGTATTAGTGAAGTCACGAAACCCTTATATCTACTTTCGTTTTAGAAATTAGTAAAGAACGCGGTCAATCTATAATACATCGAGTTTAGAAGGCGTTCTTTGGTTATTAATTGTATTAAACACAAAAATATTTTGTGCTATTTTGAATACTTCTCCTCATTTAGAATGCTTTCCGAAATATTACTGACATACTGATTCGCTACAACCTTTAAATGTAAGACGTATGTTGAAGCGTGCCTTAATGTACAAAAATAAATGTTTGGAATAGTTTTAAAACGAATAAGAATTAAGAATCGTTTCCAATAATTGTCATTCTGTTCAATGGTGTCTTTTTTCTCAAAAATATTTGTTTGCATTTGCTGTATTGTATGTATATGCGTGCATATGTAAATAATATCAGGTAGACCGTGCTTTGCTCATTTGCCACTTTTTCCCAAACAGATTGTATCGCATAATTAATAGTTAAAAAATACATAAAATGTTTATTTTAAATATAATTTCGATTTATAGACTCCAATATAATCTATACCTTCCAACTTTTGAATTTGTCAAAACTGTTTCAGTTGGTTTTGTTTTTGAGACTGACGCGAATATTAGACATTTTGAAATTAAACAACTTTACGGATTACGGATTATTTTGGGTATGACCCCCGTGACCATGAACGCTGTAAAGGGTTCGAAACGTCGGGTGATAAAATTTAAAAATAAACCGCGATAAAATCCGTAAAGTTGTATTATTTAAAAATGTTTCAATTGTTTCCAAAATCGATTGGGGCCTATATATTTAAATATTAGGTATAAGATTTGCTTGTTCAATATTACTAGATTGCAGTTAAGTATAAGTGGTGCAATAGTCTAAACGTATATTTATTTAACTTTAAAACCCATGAGCCCATCATACTATACATGTTACGTTACAAAATGCATTTATACTGTTGCATTTACAGCCACGACACTCAAATAACTATTATATTGAAGAGGAGTTATGCTTCATCTGCCATTACTGTATAATGTGCTCTTAAAAACTACAATTTCTCAGGTGTGTTTACGATGCGACATAAATATAATATAATCATGTCAGGTATTAGTTTGTGTGAGTTATGACTTTGTGGCTAAGTGTAAATAATAATTGTTTAATAAAAATTTCCCAAGCTAATGGCCAAGCCATGCGGCTACTATTTTAACGTATTTCATATATATTCACTGTTCGAATGCATTGTTTCGATTTGGATCTTTTTTATTGCACTCTAATGATATGTTTGATTTATCTTTTTTTGTTTGTATCGCGCGAATCGGCGGTTAGCATCAAAGTAAATATTAATCTAGAAGTTGCTTTCATTTTAGCACTTTAATTGGTAATGTTTTAGTTTTTCTTAAAAAATCTAGTCATTAAACCGATGGGATAACAAGTATGCAAATGTTCCAAGTGTCGTGTATTATATTTTGATTCAATATTGTTGATATCCAATAATCAGCAACATTAATAATATGAAAAAAGTATACTCGACTTCCACGACTGAAATATAATTATTATTACAGTGCTCTTTACATTTATACCAACGCTATGGTGTGTACAGAATTTGTATAATTATCTTCTATGAAAAATTATTAATGAAGAGGGTCATAAATTATAAACCTTACGTGCTATTACAAATAGACCTTTTACAATAAGGCTCCATGGAATTGGCGCCAAAAATTTAATATTGGTCTCGGCTGCTGCTACAGATTAAAATATTATCGATTTCTGTGTAATGTCATTGTTGTTTTTATAAAAGTAAATAAACATATTATCGTTTCACAACAATTTGTTTTATTGTTTGTAACCTCTCACATGGGTAGATTTTTAAAATTGGCATTATTGAAATTTTATTTTTATAGACGGAGGCGAACTAGCCCGCGGTTCACCTGATGGTAAGTAATACCCGCCACTCATGGACTCCCACAACACCAGAGGAGTTACCAAGAGCGGTGTCGGCCTTTAAGGTAGAAATAGGATCTTCGCAAATACAACTAGCGAAAGTTGATTACAAGAAATCGTAAAGTGGTAGACTGTCAACCATCAATGTTTGTTGCGTTGTACGGTGTACAATCTCAGCAGCGGGTATTAATCCGAACAAATTGTTCCTTGTATTAATCTACCAATATTTCTACCATTGGATCTCGGAACTAAATTAAATATCATCTGTATGTTCGTATGAATCTAGCTAAAGGAAATAGTATACTAACATTAAGTTTCTTATGATTCCTACTACTTGCTCCTGACCGCATGGGTGACCAGAAGTAGTATTCAACAATAACGCTACTATAATAAGGGATTTCCCGCTCAAACCATACTTATTGTAATTGAAAAGCAAAGCGAAAAATGCCTACATCCATTAATAATAGAAGATTAAGTTTATGTAACATGCTTTTTCCTTTTCGATTAAAGTTATATTCTGTCTACAACATACATTAAATTCCTATCGGTGATGCGACCTTCATTTTATCGTGTTTAAGGAAGTTTATGACAAAACTATTTATGCCGCATTCACATGTTTCAATGTACATTCAACTAACATAAACATGCAATTAAATAACAAGAACGAAGTCAGTAAAATAAAAATATATTTTAAGCATTCATTAAAATATTTTATACCATTTTATACTTATACAAAATAATATTTCACTCGAGAACACTATCTGTTTTATAGCTGACGAACGATAGAGGTAATAACTTTGACAATTTTGTACACAAAACTTTGTCCGTAGTGGGTTTGCTTAAATAAATGTCTATATCACCATTACTGCCGCGAAATTCACTTAATGTCTGTCTGCACACACCACATGGTGCAGTAAAGCTACTTTCTTGATGAGCAACTATTGCAACCATTTTGAACTTAATGTATCCGTCACAAACCGCCTTGAAAACAGCAGCTCGCTCTGCGCATATACCTGGCGTTAATGTTGCATTTTCTATATTACAGCCTGTATACACCTTTGAATCACTTTCTGTCAAGATAGCCGAACCGACAGCAAAATTTGAATATGGACAGTATGCATTTTGCCTTGCTTTGACTGCTTGCTGTATCAAGTCCCGTGCAGTCTCGTCTGAAATAATTATTTAACACATTATGATTAAATACGGAATTAATGTGACAAAATATGGTATGAAATATTTTTACCAATTTTTTCTACTCAATCAATGTTATTTATTGTATAAACGGTCAGGCTTATTTAATAAAAACTTTGTCCTTAGTCGATTTACTTCCCATTTGTGAAATTATTACATTTTATATTGTTTGGTAAAGGCTCAGATTAGAGAATAAACTGAGAGTAAACGTTTACTTTTACATAAATTGTTTTACAATTCGTTTTCGATCATAAAATACAGTTAATGTTACATGCATATATAAAAACAACAGTGGACAAATTCAGATCATTACGTATATGTAGGACGTGCAAAAATAGATTTACCCAACATCATCTATTTCATGAGATCTTGATAAAATTAGAAAGGAGATAGGATACAAATTGTGAGAAAAATTCATACAGATTTTTATTTCTTTTCACAGATTTATTTATTATAGTTAAAATTTGATACAAGAGTACTTACTTAAGGAACTGAAGTCGACAATTTCGTAGTTATCCATAGGATCGCAGATCTTTCGTGAAGTAGCGTCTGAGGAAAGTACAGGGCCGTGCGTTATTTCGAACGGTCAGCGCTCAACTGATTAATCCAAACGATCGTTGATTAGATATTGTGCTTTATGATTGAACGTCCCTTGTGACCGCAGTTTGAAAGCGCCGATGGAACAATTGCGTTATTTATTTTTCGTTTAACTCTACGTATACAACTCTACAGTGAAGGCCACTACTACACTTTAACAAAAAATGTTCAGGAAAACGATACTTATTGTATTACTATACTTAATAGTTTTCTAATAAATATGTTTAAATTGCTGAACCCATATTAAATATAAAGGCTGCCGACTACAAAAACTAAAGTCTCTGAAATAATCAATAAAATAGATGTGACTAAAAAATCAGGGTGAAACACTATCGCCATTATTATTTAATATAGCAACGTACAATATTTGTAAAGAAGTATGTAATATTATTGTTTCGCAATATGCAGATGATATAGTTATTCATACAACAGATAATAATGTTATTAGTGCAGAAAATAATCTTCAACAAATGTTGAATAAAATAATTACTAGTACTTTGGCAGGAATAGGACTTGAAATATCAACGACGAAAAGTAAAACATGTCTGTTAGCAAAGGGTCGCAAATATACAAACCACATTGATTAGAAAAACTAAACTCAAAAATTAGTAACATACCCTTAGTAGATAGTGTTAAGTATTTAGGATTGTGATCGGACCGTTCACTTAAATAGGGAAAACACATTAATGAAATAACTGAGAAACCTCTTAATCTATTAATATTTTTCTAATACTCTCGAGATCGGGTTGGGGTATTCACCAAAAGCACCTCCGTCATTTGTACATTGCGGCTATTCGCAGCCGAATGGAATAAGCTAGTTTTTTATATAACAATAGTTCAATGGAAAATCTCAATTAACTTGACGTTTTTCAAAACCAGTGTTTACGAATTATCGGAGGTTATATTCGAACTACCCCATTGAATGCGAATAAGTTTGCCACCTTTAGAAATTATTAGCAGGAAAATTTTGTTTTAAAATAAAATCTTTTCAATGTTGTAAATTAAGAAATATTTTAAAACAGCAGCAGAAACAAAAACGAAATTTCAATTGTTTTTCTCAAATGAATGTACTTATGATTATAAAATTTACACGGACGGGTCTAAAGATGGCAAATATATGGGTTGTGCATTTGATGACGAAGAAATAAACTCTTTTACAGAATTCAGAATCACTTCTTACGTGTCTTATTGCAGAGGCTTTATTATACGTTGAATCTCTAAGATATGACAATAAAGTATCTTTACTGATTCAAAGTCCTCTATTTAACATTTGGCCCGGTGTTACTTGCCTTTGAGGGCAGATCAACAGTCTACGTAATAATAAAGTCAATACTTATGTTAAAATCTCTAAACAAAACAATCATAATTCAGTAGATCCCATCTTATTTGGGCATATTCAGAAATGAAAAAGCAGATTATTTAACAAAGTAAGCGGCGACTGGCGGTGCAGAGTTGAAAGTAATTCCTGATTATAATGATTTTATTCCATTGGTTGAAAATATCTGCTTACAGACTTGGAAAGAGAACTTTGATATCAGATCCAGAGAAAAGGGTATTTGGTATCGAGCAGTACAACCACAGCCCTGTTTTATTTCTTGGATTGATAATTGCTCTCTTGATAGAGCAGATTTAACCATAATTATGCGACTACGTTCCGGTCACATGCCTCTTAATAAATTCGCGTATCTCATAAAGAAAGCATCATCACCCTAGTGCAATGCATACAATAAGGAGAAGGACGTTTATTTCACATTAATGAGATGTGCACATAACGATAAATTAAGAAAACAAATAGGTTTAAATAATATAAATCTGTCGAATCCTTCAAAAAATAATATTTTAAACAATAAAGATGGTTATGTCCGCTCTACACAAAAGTATGTGATATTATTTATGTCATAGTGTATTATTGACAGTTTTATGCAGAGTGGCATATTCGCACTGGTGAATAAACTCTTTAAATAAAGAATTTAAAAAAAAACTACAGTGAAGGCCACTACTACACTTTATCAAAAAATATTTAGGAATACAATACTGATCATATGTATTAAATCAATCTCAGTTTAATATCACACGCATAATAGTTTTTTTAGTATTATATAAATAATTTATTTAAATTGTTAAACCCACAAAAAATATAAAGGCTGCCCTTTAACGGCCGACTACGAAAACAAAAGTCCCTCAAAAAATATAATTTTTTTATGGAAAGGAAGACAAACGAGCAGACGGTTTACCTGATGGTAAGCGATCCCGTCGCTCAACGTCAACAAACGCAACATCCGGAGAGTTGCGAGTGCGTTATCAACCTGGGAGATCGGATATAATAGATTTATTAGATAGGATGGAGTCGGGATTGAGGATTTGGA
>JAOCPS010306762.1:0-12934 GCA_025505425.1 Graphium colonna | reverse complement strand
ACCACCATTTTCGTTCTTAGGATTATTATCCCTGGCCGGCTTAAAAATAACTAAACCGGACGATGGTGAGAACTCAGTTTACTTAAGACTTCTTTACAGTGTATCGGTAAGGATACATTCTTTAGCATTGCGATATCGACTATGTCCGGAGCTTGATTAAGACTTGGTGGTCCTCTAGTAGGAATGAAAGTGCCCAGTACGCCGAATGGAAGATTACTTTCCAAGCATAAGGCTAAAAGAGCGTGTCCGTTGGTATTATACTAAAAAATTATTCCAAGCTGAGTGTTTGATATTTAGATCGCCAGCTAAAGTCACCCACTTGTTGAGATTAAACAATGATTTGATGTCGGTCTTTAATATTCGTTCATTTGGTAACAAATATTTTCGAGCCTATTACAATAGGCTGTTGGCCTGTCATAATTTAAGTGCATCTCCTGCATTAGTATAATGTCGAAAATTTCTGACCTCCCATCAAGCCAAGTGAGATTTTTTTTTAATTTCGTCTCTATTCCTGTATTACTATTAAGGGACTTAGCAACAAAGAAGTAACTAACAGAGATACATAATGGGCTGGAGGTGGATCTCAAGGGTTTAGTATCTTATCTTCCCTGGTACGTTTGCACTAGGGGTTGCATGATATGCGAGGCATTTTACGCAACGAAGGCATGCACAGTAACACCGCGCTGAATCGTCATACAACTGCAATTGGTGGCAATGGGCTAGTGTAAGCCGCTTTCGGGGCGTTTCTATTACAATTTTCTGCCAGGTGGTAGACCCTAACATCTTTTCACGGCTTTTGCTGCACTTCTACGGCCGCGCTCGATCGGGAAAGTACCCCCACATAAAATAGAGTATTCCAATAAAACTTTTACCCAATTTCCCAGACTGACAACGTATTTACGGATCTATGTCTATAGGCGACCAGGCGTGTACGTAATACAGGTGAACCGTCTGCATGTTTGTCTTTCCTTGCCAGAAAAGTGACACACTGTCTGGACATAATATATAAATTTGTTGCCTTCCTCTAAGAAGTAGGTAACATAGTAGCATAGCATTATGTTATATGGTGCTTTAGTTCGCATCATATGCGATGTCCTTTTTGAATAGGAAGGCGAGAATCCTCAAACACAATTTCAGTGTCGATTTCCTTAGAGAAGCGTTTTATTACAACGCAGAGGATGCGCTCGTCTTCAAGAGCATAATTGTGGAATAACACTTGACATTCAACAAGGCGAGGTTAGGTCTCGGTGGTCGTCGACCGATTGAATTGAGACCTGAATACAAGCCACAAGCGGCTTCGCTCTGGTGTAGTAAATGTTCTTCTCTACAAGGAGGTTGGAGATGAAGGCCCATTCCTCCTCACAGGGTGATTAGTGAGTCATCCACGAGCACTCAGTATTCGATTGTCATAACGTTTATGTCATAAAGTTAGGGGCGTTAGTTTTTAGGACCAAATATTTTAATAAACCAATGAAGTCGGTAAGAAGAGAGCAGAACTTAAAATCATGTAAATAGGAGTATGTTGACTGTTTCAGTACTGAATTCCAAAATAGGTCGAAGTGCGTTCTAGATATGGAATCAATTTTCGTGACTACGCTTACTTCAATGTATCCAACATTGAAGACTCGAACGTACCTGTGTTGAAATTTACTAAATTATATTATGAGGTTTCAGAATCAGAACTCCTCTTAGAGATAACAAAGATGAGAAAACATTTAAAATGATCAAATCTACAGCTCCAAGTGGTAGAGAATAACATAAAATACAGCTCTTGCTACACTTATGAGGCCGCTCGTCTGAGAAAGTATTAATGCCCGTCATAAAAAGCCGGAATAAAGTAGTGGCTTTTTTGTATTGCCGGATGTTTTTTCCTACAATGTTCTTTCTTCTTTTATTAAATGTCCTGACGTATTTTATTATGTTGCCTGTATTTTCGAGATCCTAGGGTGGTAATGCAAATGCAACTTTTACGACGTTGTTGTCGTCATGTTCACGGGCAACATGGACACTCACAACATTCGTAGACAATGGATATCTCTTTACTACTAAGGCGCATAAACCTCCTCCACCTGTTATATACATTTTATCTATCTGGTATGTCATTTTCAATGCTCGGGAACATTATGTGGGGAAATAAATATTAATTTAGTACCGCGTAAGCATAATTGAGAGATAATTAGAAATGACTCAACGTAAGTTCATCCTGGCGGACACGGCGCGTCCGGAGGTGAACGGAAGGTACCATCGCCCTTCACAAAGTCGGTATAAAATAAAGTATGCATGACTTTCTGCCGTTGTTGCCGCATTGAATGGAAGTGTTTTTATAACATCGACCTTTTGTAAATGCAAAAATGTTTAATGAATATATGTATTTTTTTCTTGCCCTGTAATCGTGAATCAGATAGAAACTAATACTTCAAACATGTGACGTTTATGCTTATTACACACTTGCACTTTTAAATTGTGTCATTTGAAATGAGTATAGACAACCTAATAGATTATTATCATTTAGTGTTTTTCAAAGAATTCTTCGCGATATTTTTCAGTTTTTAAAACATTTATTCCACTCCGAAGTAAGGGTAGTCAAAATGGCGTTATTTAAATTGTATGCGTCAACAGCTTCTTCGCCTGAGCTGAACGTTGTCCACGAAGACTGCTTAATTTTGAGGAACGTAACAAAATCGTCAGAACTTAAGTCAGGGCTGTAAGGCCGATGATCTAAAATTTCGAAATTTTGGATGCTCAAGCACATCTTTGTTTGGCGGGCGGCGTGCGAACTTACATTGTCTTGGTGCAGTATCATACGACGTCTTGAATTGTCTTTTTTATATTCGGTGATGATTTGTGGTAAACAAACAGTGGTATACCAGTCAGCGGTAACTGTCCTGCGATCTTCTAGTACAATAGTGGCGACGTGACCCCACTTTGCCACAAACAAGGCAACCATTTTTTTGAAGTGCTTCGTGAACGTATGATTTTGGTCGGTTTTGGCTCATCCTGCAAGACCCACAGTTGACTGCTGCTTAGAATCTGGATCGTAAGCATATATCCAAGACTCGTCACCACTGATCATATACATGTTTTGACTCTCCTTGGTTGAATCGCTGCAGTTTTTTCGAGAACGACAACACCAAACACGGGCTGTTTTTTGGTCGTCGCTAAGCAAATGTGGTATCCAACGGGAGATCAACTTTTTTACGCTTAGTTCTTCGTGCAGAGATATTTGGATAGTGATCCCTGAAATTCTTACGGATGTGCAGTGGCGTAGCTAGGTCAGCAAGAGCCCCTGTGTTTTGCACAGATAAGATCCGGGCCCCTTACTAAACTGTGTAGGATTTATCAAGTCACGCACTAGAAACACATTACAGGTACTTAATGCATGCATGTGCACGATTTTTTTTTGGGATTGCCTAGGTTCTACAGCTAAAGTATTTACCACGGTAGCTAAGGAGTAATAACAATCACATATTTATAGTGAATTCAGTATTTTTTTTGTTATTGCATAATATATGTGGCGCTCATTTAAACAGCGAACTTAACCATAGAAAAGTGTAAATTGGTAAACATAAATACTGTCAAAAACAGTAAATATTAATTTATAACCTTTTTCTAGCCTTAATTTTCGCAAAATTGTCAATAAGTACGGTTAAATCGAGGCTTGATGCAGCTTTATTTTCGATTGATATGGGATAAATGTTGAAGTTGAGAGTGGCTAATAATATTCCTGCAGAAGTTACAGGAATTGGGTGAAAAAAAATATTTTTACATAATTTTAAAAAACAACTTTTGAATCTTCAATTTTTAATTCTCTGCCAATTTTCGTGACAATCGATGCAGATATGGGGGAGTACGAGCCCAGACGCACACATTGCGAAACTGTAAGGGTTCCTAGTGGACTACGGAACCCTAAAAGTAGAAACATCTGAATTGAGAACCCTCCTCCTTTTTTTAAGTCGGTTCAAAATAAAATATTTCGGAAATGTGACGAGATTTTGTGGATAAAAACGCTATTGCATTATTTTCCTTTACCTCCTCCTTTTTTTTAAGTCGGTTCAAAATAAAACATTTTGGAAATGTGACGAGATTTTGTGGATAAAAACGCTATTGCATTATTTTCCTTTACTAGCATGAATATTTGTAGAAAATCGATTAGTACAGAAGCAGGAATTTTAATCCTAAAATTACATTTTAATTAATCAGGTAGCAAGTTGCACGATTAGTTCCATAACTTACCAGCACCTCCTGGGAACAGCGTATTTTTGAGTTGGATACAATTCAGCATAAATAACAATAAATATATATAAGAATTTCCGACCAGTTTCAAATATGTAAAAGTAGTACTTAGAATTAGATTTGTAATGTATTCTTCTTAATGAATTACCATACTTAAAGTTGCTATTTTTATTAGTTATGTTCTGAAGGTAAGCAAACTTTTAACTAGCTCGTCAGGGTCCTAGGGCCCCCGAGCTAGGGGCCCTACTTCGCACCTTAGTAGCTACGCCACTACGGATGCCTCTATTTCACGGTATGTCACATGACGATCTTCAAGGATTAGCTGCCGCACGGCATCGATATTCTCTTGCGTCATGACGGTTTTCGGACTATCTACAGGTGGCTCGTCACTGAGGCCAGAGTGCCCACGTTGAAATTCTAAATACCAGCGTTCTATGAGTACAGGCCTAAGGCATGGTGCTGCATCATTAAACACAGAAGTGATTTCCTCAAAGTACTGAAGTCGCGCTTTGAAAGTTATAGAAAATTATCGCACGCAAATTTTCCTTAGATATTTCTATTTTTACAACCGACTTGCCACCTTTGAATAGACGATACAATAAAACTATTGAACCAATCTGGAAACATTCTTTTCTTTTCGAATTATAAATTAAAAAAGATGGAAATGCCATACGTTTTCTTTTAATAAATGCGGGAGGTTTGCAAACGTCACGACTTAAAAGGCAGCCCTCATACTGATTCTGCGGGGGCAAAGGCAAACTGCGTGGGTATGTTTTTAACTGGGCTATGGAAACGCTTTGGTACACTTCGTCTGCTCAACCCGTGATACCAGCCGTCTAAGCTGGCTGCGTTTAGAAATATTATCACTTTCCCTCTTCGTAAGGAGAGCCTTCCTATATGATCAGTCATGATTTTCTTTTGGCTATGCAATGGGTAAAGTAGACTCGCGGTTACTGAGTCTTAACCTCGCTTTAACCTTTTTTTTTGGCTTTCACGCTTTCAAAGCGAGAATTTTTTCAATCTGAAAATTAATTCTACTAGGTTTATCATTTAAAACACGCGCAATATTCAAAGCTTGGCGCAATATTTTACCATTAATAATGTATTTTTAAATAGGAACGAATATACTAAGCTGACTGCTAACCTTCATTAGTTCGAGAAGAAGAATAATGTATTTACCACTTTTATTCACTGAAGGGTTTAAAATATTATGATTTTAGTACAAGAGCAAGTAAATAAATAACATAGCAAAAAAATAAGTTTGTTTTGTAAGTAACTGCCGAAATTACAAGCTTTCAGCAGTTATAGTAGTCGTAATGTCTGTAAATAATGATTTCTCGCGCGCAGTCACGCTTTTGAATATGAAGGAGCCAGTTATTGATTTACATTTACTACTGTTTATAAATAAATACAGAGTAGTATTTTCGTGTGATCTTTTATTAAGTCTTTCGTTTAAATTAAGTGTCGATGTTATATTTAAAAGCTTTTTACATACTGCATATAAAAGTAATACGGTACAGCCACCGTCAGAGCCGTAGTAGCTCGTACTCGACGCGAGCTCGAGTTCAATCCCCGGTGCCAGCACCAGTGAAATTGATAATTTTGTCATTGCAATTTTAAATGCTGATTTACCACGTGATTTGAGGTAAGGGATAACATCGCGAGGAAACCTGCATATCTAAAAAATTATATTTCTAAGATATGTGAAGCCTACCAATCGCACTTGGGCCGCGTGGTGGACTATGCCCTATACCCTCTGTCTAGAAGAGGCCTTTGCCCAGCAGTGGGTCATTTAAAATAGGCTGTTACTTTACTTTACTTTTTACTTTTATACATCCAAACGCCTCCATGTAACAAATCTCATTTCATCATCTTCTTCATTCATATCATCATCAAAGTTCAACAATTTACATATAGCTTTAATTAAATAACCTTCTGTCAACGCAACTGATAAAATTCGTCAATGAGCGTATAAATAGAAGCTAGGCAGGTGGTTGCCTTGCGCGGCCAGATATAAATTTGACTAATTGCTCAATATTCTTGATATATTTGTAATTTTATGATAAAAAAAATTACAAAGCCGTGATGGATTTCAGAATTAAATATCCATCTGTCGATATGCAATTTCTGCCATATGAGTCAGTACGAGAGAATCTACGCAGGAAGACTCACGTACTTGGATGTGTTAAAAACAGAATTTGCGATATCCATCGAAGTTTACATACTAGATTTGAATAAAAAAGATTTTCTAGCTACCGATTATGAGTCGGAATCGCAGAATAAACTTTTAATGTTTTGCAATCGATTGTCTCAAAAAATTCTCCAGTTAAATGCCCAACTAAAGAAAATGATGTTTGACGATGGAACTTTTAAAGTAGTGCTGAAACCATTCTACCAGTTATTTACATTGCGTGTGGACTTATACAGCCGCAATTGTTCCAGTAATTAAATTTCCAAATAAGAGCACAAGTACTTAGCAGCAGTATTTACAATCTGTGGTGCACTGAAGGTCAATATAAAAAATTACAAATGTGACTATGAGATGGCCCAGATAACGGCCCGACATAACGGTTTACCAAGAGGGATAGGTCGCGTTGTGTTATTTTTGTAAAGCGATTTGCAATAATGCGTATATTAAAGGGCTGACTTAAACACTTTTCGTTAAAGAAATATTCTCACTAGCATTGAACTTGCTTGTTCTCAAACTTAATTAAGACAGTCATGGGACAAAATTGCCAAGAAAGGCCCGAAATACGATGAATTTATCCGTTTATTATTTTGTAAAACAATGACTAAGAAAAACTGCTTTGATTTCTTGTTATAAAGAGATCCATAGGACTACGAACTCTTTATAAGCATGGCATCGCCATTTGGAGGTCCGCATGAACAGAAATCCAACTCTATTTTTATTTCTGTTCAAGCTAAAAAAAACACGATATCAAACATGTTAATCTCAGGTGTCCTTTTGAAAGTAAAGAACAAGAAAAAGAAAGATGTTATTTTTAATAGAAGATACGGCCGAGAATTAACAAAATTAATAAAAAAAAAAAAAAATTGCCTCAATCTTTTTTTTAAAAGATATAGACATAGAAAGAGCGTTGAAATGAAGTACCGTTTTTTTAGCACCATGAAAATTTTTTTGAAGTTATTTAGGCTCCGGACTGTCTTTTCTTTTTATATTCTGTACATATGATTAGCATAGAATATTTATAATTTATGCCATAATTTTGTATTTTGATTTTTCACCTTGGCTGTACATTTAAAAACAAAACAACAGTATGCGAAATGTGTTCTATGTTTTTTCGGCACCAGTCAATTTGTGTTGTATTTAAAATGTAGTAGGCACTTTAAGCTGTAGACAAAAATAATAAGTCCATTTTTTGAATAAGATGGTTCTTAGTTAAATTTAATTTTTGCACTGGCTTTGTTTTTTATGCAAGAGTACGGCGAGTAGGTTGATCAGTAAGAGCTATAGGATATTTTGCTGTATGTACCCGAAAAATCTTTTTCCAGTCTGATCTCAGTATACAAAAATCAGGACATGATTATAATATAAAATGTACTAAGAAATTTTCTATATTGTAAAGAACAATTTTTAAATTGCACTAAAAACGTTAATTTCTACTTTCAATATTACAACCATTACATGTGTGATTTCAGATTTTTATTAACAAACGAGTGACAAACTACAGACTGAAGTTTTATGAGTTTTATTTACGAATATTACATCATGATTTAATACATTAATTTACATAGAATAAATAAATGCTTGTAATTATTAATCGATAAGTCAATTACATTAAAAGAAAAGCAAACATACATAAACTAGAGATAATCGAACACAATAGATCAACTTTCCACCATCAACATATACGGCGACATTCCGCGAATCTCAAAAATATCTAAATTTAAATTGTTTTTTTTTTTAATTATTTCGTCACTAACCGATACAAACTCTTAAAAATATTGAATCCAAATGGTCGAAAACTATTGACATAAATATGCAAAGACGCCCTTTGAAATGTCGCTAGACAATTTACAACACATTGTATCGGTAGCAAAATACAATCTTTGAAATTCAATGGTCAAAAATGGTATTAATATAACATTACGAACGTTTTATAATTAACAAACATGAAGTCACGCCCGTAAACAGAAAAAATAATTATAGCAACTTTAATAAACAGACGTTACAAGTAGAATAGCAACAAATATTATCATGTTAAATACACTAGGCGCAACTTACAAACATCACTAACACATCAATGTAGTTTATATATATTTAAAGGGAAAAACGAAACTAACTATAGATTATATAAAAAGCACACAAAAATCAGTCAATGTTTACCTTAATAAAATATTAATGTAATTTTGATGAAATGTTTCTGTAAATTAACATTTTAAAACATATATAAAATTCAATGTCAACATGGAAAATTTTAAATAATAACTTTTCTTTAAAACAAAAATAATGGAATACAATATAGGCAAAAAAATTGCATGGAAGATAAAATTGTGAATGAAATATATGAGATGCAAAGAACATGTGATGAAAATTTTAATGAAAAGAAAAATTTGTACATCGAAAGCCAATACTGTAGGAATGTTTGGGTTACATTTTGTTAAATTTAACATGTTTTGTTAATATAAATAAGTTTTGTTAATGTAAATTAAAAAGTTTTTCTACAAGCCTACTGGATGACGACTGCCAACCATTTCTATATTAAAGTAAAAAACCGTATGAAAAACAACAAGTCTTCCAAATCCGCAAGTCTTCCAATTCCATTCATAACGGAGTAAATCAAAGAATATTTATTTAAAACACAGAAACATAAAGTAATACAATTTTACAAGTCAATGTACCTATCAATCGCAGTTTTCTATTTAAGAAGACTACATTGATCGCTCATTTTAAGAATTTAAGACAGAATGTTAATATCAGACCAAAAATAGTATATTTTTCTAAGTCTTAAGGTTATTATTATAATTGGTAGATAGTTTTGCCGTCATATTATTTGAATTATCCATATTCTATTTAATTACAAAGCCGGACTTATGATAGAAGTTTTGTCATAGTCAGAGAGATTATAAGCTGATATAAATTATGTTAATGGGGCATACAATTTTTATTTCTAAAATATTTCTTCGCGAGTGCATATGTGTGCGAAACTCGTGTGGATAACAATTCATATTAAGATAGAGTACACAATTCAACATTTGAAGGAGTTACCTACGAGAAAACAGCAATTTTTCGATTTTTCCTCTATTATTATTTACCACAAAAAATCCGGCAAGCGAGAACGAAGCCTCATATTCGATCAGAATTTAATTCTATCACCACTTTTTTATTTTTTTACTATTTTAACCCTTACTACAAGAGTCGAGAAAATTTTAAAAGCGTCTCATACCCTGCTTGATGCGATACTGTTGCGTATTGTCACACCGACTCCGTAGTAAGGGGAATACACTGGACGTTTTCATGCCATACATTCACATAGGCCGTACAATCTTACCAAAAACGGATATAACATCTAAAAAACCTTTGTAGGAACTAACTTAATGGTAAAGCGCACCGGAATTATGTGAGAAGTGTATGAGATTGCTTTTAATCTTGCGTACAAGCGTCTCTAATTATCACAAGTAGGGTCGAATGCACGTGCGGTCGTAAAACCTAACAGCTATGACATAAGGACTAAAATCGCATAATACAACCGCATATCAATAGAGAGCCGCCATATTGGGAGAGTGGTGTATCTGGTCTATCTCTTGGACGAACTCTTGATCTGTTGGAGTTTCAAGCGGAGTGCGTCCACCGCCGCCTCGTTCTTTTGCGATACCGTTTGAGTTGTGTGAAGCTGAAAAAATTAATTATCTTATATTATTTATCAAACTTTTGGCTCCACGAACCTTAGTTCGAGTTTCTAGATGACAATAACTAACTAAATCCCCGCCTCCTCTCAAAGGAAATAATAAAATTGACTGCTAAATAAACTAACGTTTACATTTCCATTAAAAGTAACAAATATAATGACAAAAGAAATATCTTTTTAACATCAATGTTATGGGTGGGTTTGTTTCTTGTCGTAAATTGAGTCAGTTTTAGAAATACCACTACGTAAATATTGTCGTGAGCCTTCTGCCGCCGAATACCGAACATCTAGGGGTTCGCATACCCAACGCTGAGAAACCCTGATCTATACACAAATATATAAGCGAATCTTAGTCTCTAAACCTTTCGAAAACTGCTCTTACGATTTGTCCGTGAAAATCTAAGGTTACCAAAGTGAAGAGAAAAAATTGGCCTGACTTTAATATATGATATATAATAGGAGATAAGTTTATTTCTGAAACATTTTATCCATATCATTTAAATATGTATGTTTTACTATAATTGAAGATAGTCAGACAGATATAATTAAACAACCTTAAACTAATGAGAAATGGACTTAACACCATATTAAACATAATAATATCTTTAAGTAGTGTCAATTAAAGAAATTATTAATTGGAGATAATTTAACGGATTTTATTCAGTCTATTTTTAAATCCTCGCTATTCAGTTAGTACTAGCAGAGTTACCCAAGTACATTTGAGTGCTTGAGAAAGAACTTCTATCGCCACGTGGACTAGCTCAATTAGAACGGATTTTTACTATATAAAAGAAAATTTGGTTAGGTTAGGTGTGAAGGTGATACCACAGGAAATGGATAAATGGGTTTGGATGAAATTAGAAATATAGTTTCTTACTTAGATTGACATGTAGAATGGATTTTGAACAAATCCAAAAGGGAATCAAAATTGGGCCCCAATTAAAATACTAGTAAATCGCATAATAATATTACTTATTGTCGAGTACTTCTTATATCAATACCAACCTCTAGCTGCGGATCGAGGCTATGCGTCCGAGGCAATGTGTTCTCGTTGATGGACTCGACCAAGGCGCGGTTGTCGCCCACTGGCGTGCGCGGTTGGGAGGACGGGCTCGATTCCGTCTTCAAACCAGCTTTGGCCTGAAATAAAAGATTACAACTTAAATATGACAAAGTTTGGCTCAAACATAGTACTTTATGAGACGTTCCAAATATTGATAAGTTCCATAACTTCGATATGATAAAGTCTGAAAACTGATACATTTTATACTTTAAATTAAATTATGTTTAAAAAAAATGCGCGAATCGTAATGTCGTAAGAAATTATTAAAATAATTGCTATATAATTTTTATCCTGATGCATGAGAATTTTTGGTACCACTTTTGGGCATTGTTGTTTAAATTTTTCTGATAAAAAAGCTAGACAACTTATTTGTAATGAATCAACGTGTTCATTATTTATTATCTTTAAATTACAGATAGGGGACTTTGGACTACCATAAATCCACAAATTGAATAATATTTTTTTTATATATAGAAATTACCAGAAACTAAAGTTATGTAGAAATTACCAGAAACTAAAGTATAAAAAAAATAATTTTCAATATTAATCTTTACCTGTAACGCCCTCAACCGCTCCAAAAAGATGACATGTGACTTTTCATCGTTTTCATTACTGATATCTGAAATGCAACATGTTTATTTTGATGTATTAATTTTTTTTAATTCCTTCATAAATTCCCCTTGTCTATGATCTAATTTTTTTTCTTAAACGATTACAGAAATGCTAGCTTGCGATGCTAGCTTGCGATGCTAGCTTGCGCATTAAATGGTCAGTAAATTGAATATTATTAAGCAGATATAATGATGTGCACATCATTTTAAAATTACTTTTTTTTCTATTAAGACACTATCACCTAGGTATGATAGTTAAATTCTAAAATTTCATTGTTTCTCGTAGAACAATATTTATTAGGTTTGTTACCGAAAGTCTAAAAACTTCCTTTCTTACCAATATTCTCGCTCTTATAGTCGTGTTTATACATGGGCATGGCGGCCATCTTCCTTTGCTCGGCCACTTCTCTCAGTCCCCTTTCAACGTAATTACGGAAGTAGAACGAGGAGCCCTGCATGAATGTCCATATGTCCACTTCCGGGTGGCGCTCCTGAAATGTGGAATACATTATTAATTATGTGAAACAATTCTTTTTTTTATTCAATTTGCTGAAAACACATTCTTCATAATAATTACCGACATAATATTACAGAATAATGTTTTTTTTATACTGGTGAGTCAGTTTAATTATTTAAGGACGGTATATGTGGGTATCATATATACAGAATAAAAGTAAAACTAAAAATAAATATTAATTGACTTCTGAGTGATCTTTATCGAAAGTTGTATAAGTATTTAAAAAACGTATGCGCATCCTTCTGTCTACACACGACGTGGCGCTTGACATTTTCTAGTTATATGTAATAATATTGCGTATTTGAATTGAAACAAACCTTATTATAAATTAACCGAAGGTTTGTCCAATTTCAAGTTATTTTTCTCGTATTAAAAAAGGGAATTAATACTTATTTAAAACAAGTGCATTAAAATAAACTACTTATTTGAATAATTTCATTAACTCCAACAATTGTTCACCTTAAAATATGCGAGATGCTCGAGTAACCATTATTTACACATCGATCATATGTTGCACAAACATTTTGTCTTCATAAACTTCAAAACGAATGGTTCACTTTGGAACCGCATCACGGAGCACATATTAGCCAAAAGGCAAAGGGGCTACCACACAGGTGCTCTCTTTCTCGATGTCGCGAAA
>JAOCPS010306651.1:0-12935 GCA_025505425.1 Graphium colonna | reverse complement strand
GAAACAACAACACAAAGTCGTTGTCCCCCCGCGGGGTTCGAACCCGCGACCTCCGGTTTGTAAAGCAAGCGCCCATATCACTAGGCTACGGAGGTTTGTTCTATATATTGATGTTTTTAATAATATTTATCAAGCAGTGGCATAATGGTCACAAGTTGTTCGATATATGGTCCCGATTTTAATATCCCGGTTTCAATTCCCTTTGAACGCAATTTTCAACCAAAAGGCATACGGAAAAAAAATCCCCAAGCATACTCCCAATTGCATTTGGCTTTCGGAGGGTAAATTCCGTGCGCGGGCTGGGCATACGCGCGCGTTTGGCGCGCGACATTTGTTAATTGAGACATGTTATATGAACTCCTACCCAATTATTTATTACCCTAGTCCAGGCCGTTACCAGGTTCTCCCCCGAATAAATTTTTTCATGAAAACTGTCAATTTTTAATCAATATTTAATGAAATAAAAATATCAATTTTTAATGAAAACTGTTCTATATGTAAACGTAAATATTATTTAGAACTTACATTTAAACAAATAAAAATTACTTTTTCTGTGATACGACCCCGCGGCCACCGTAATGTCATGCAAAAAATTAAACGTTTGACCATAGTTCATGTTAAAATGTTTTAAATAATCATAAGTATGTAAGAAAATGCCCGGTTTTATATAGAAACAGATCTGGTCTAAAAAATAAGTCTGTTTAAATATGAACATAGAGGTGTAGAACAAAGTTGTTTTTTTTTCAAAAAAAAAATTTTAATTTACATATTTAAATTTAAATTTTTTTACCCTGAATGGTGAATATTCTTGCTGACAAAATTGAGTACAAAAACTGAAAAATATATTGTCCGATTGCACAAAAAAACAGTATAACAAGCAAAAGTTATACAGACTTAAGAAAAAAGATTTATTCCTATTGACAAAGTCTTATTTTTTTAGGGTTGCAGAAGTTAATCATAAAAAGGTGCTTATTAAGTCTCAAACAAACATTATGATTAGAGCCCGAAAAAAACAGTACCATTTTTTGCCTTATGAACATTTTTAAAAATAAAGGCATTCAATTTATTTTGTCGCAGAAAACAGCCGATTATGACTGTAAACAAACATTACATATCAAAATGTTACCATATTATCCAGAACAAATTATTTTTACAGGCTATTAAGCTAAAAATAAACATATTATCATGATAAAAAATTATTTCTCTATATCTCTAATAAAAAGGATTTTGACAAATATTAACGTTTAGTGTTTCCTTTAAATGACGTAAAAAACTTTCTTTAGCATATTAATATATTCTTCTTATTTAGATAAATTTATCCTATAAATATAATTGTATTTTTGCTAAACATTCTTTGCACAAACTGAAGAAAAAAATTTATATTTATTTAGAAAAAATGTACCTATTTGTTCGAAATAAATATAAACTTAAATAGGGAATAAACAGACAATTATTTTCGCTATTTATACGACTGAGTGTTGGTTTAGGCTTGATTTCTTACTATTTATATTACCGTTTTTGGGGGGCTAATTTATCAAAATCTGTCAAAATACCGTTTTTTTCCGAGCTCTAATTATATTACTTGAAGCAACTAGGCTTTACAATGAAAATCATTTTGGACATAATAGGCTGTATAACTTGTGTAAGGATTTCTTCTTTACTATTCTTAGAGAAATTGTTAGGAAGGTTGTTGTAGATTGTACGGTTTGTTAATAAACACACCCGCTTAAGACTAAAGATTCATTTAAAAACATTGTTGCTACGCATAATTTCGAGCGTATAATGATAGATTTAATCGATTTAAGAGTTATAAATAAAACGACTCCGTGTTTACATTTTTATCGACAATTATATACGTGTTTTAAAAGTTTGGATTTGCTTACCCCTTGGTTTTCAAATCAGTAAAATCAATAAATAGCATGGAGCATCTCTTTCTAAATTATGGATCTCTCTTAACTATACAATGTGATAATGGAAAGGAGTTTACAAACAATATTTTAGAAAATTTTTGTGTCTCTTACAATGGTAATTTAATTCATTGTAGATAAGACGCCCACAATCATAAAAGCAGATAAAATTGATGAATCAAACACCTACAAGATATATTGCAAAACATGGTTTAGTTAACGGTGATCACTTGAGGTCTATTAACTGTAAGCAATATAAACAAAAAGTTGTTTATGACTATAAAATAGCACTACATTCTGCTACTGGAAAGTTTCCATTTGAATTTTTTTTTCGGCGTAAAGGATATAATACTTTTATGTCTACCCAAAATGGCCAAATCGATACAGAGGAAGAAGTTAATCTTACACTTGTTGAGCAAAATTCATTTGACCAAGCTGGTATATTAAATGATGCTGATAATTATAAATATCTCAATAGAATGAAGAAAAAGGCTATTCACCAACCCATTTATAGCTTTAATTGTGGTGACTGAGTGTTTTCAAAAAAGGATTTCGATGCCAATAAAAAAATAGAAGGTATAAATTCGATTCTTTCTGAGGAGGCGGCATGCTTGATTTAGACAATTTTTTGTATTTAGTTTCTTAGAAAAAAAGAAGATAATATAAGATGAAGGTGCAGGGAAAGAGACTGTAAATGTGTCGCAATACTGGGGAATATGAACGCTAGTTTGGAATTTTCATTTAAATTAGAAAATAGAATAAAACATTTATTGTTTTCCCAGTACTGCATGCTCCTGTGTAGAAGCATACCCCTATTTATAAATTTTATTTTTATATTTAAAAATGTAGATTTTACCACAAAAGGGTTCGTTTGGATTAAGCTTGAAACTGTCATAAAAAAAAGTAGCTAAGCTTGTTAGATTAATAGTAATGACTCGTGTTAGAGAATCTAATGAAAATTTCACCTCCATTTTTACAAGTGAAGCATCTTGCTTAGATACCTCGGCTCTTTCAAATTCAACAGCTTTTCTTCTGTTCGAGATTATTCGAGAAGATTGAGAAGCGAAAGAGATGATTATGATATATCTCCAAAAGACCTTAATCTCTAAAATCCACTCTTCATGGGCAGAACTTTTTACAGATGGATTCTGAAATTGGTTCACCAAGTAGACATCTATTTTTTTCCGAAGATTTTATTCCTTATATAAAAAACTTAAATTAATATTTTTGTTATTAATTATTATTATCGATGGGACATTTAGGTCTGCCCCTGATCAATTTTATTAGCTTCTCACATTCAAGATCTTCTTTTCGGAAAATTCATCCCCCTTATCTTCATTATTTTGCAGGATAAAACAGAAGAAAAATATAAAGATGTTTTTACTTGGTTAAGTAACAATAATGTTCTTAGCCTATATATTGTTATTATCGATTTTGAAAAAACTTTGATGAATTCGACTAGGGTGTTTTCGTCGAGAGTGAATTCTTACGGTTGTCTTCTTTATTTTTGACAGTGTATTCGGAGAAAAATGTAAACCATAGGACTTTCTTCAGACTATAAAACTGATTTAAATCTAAAAAGAGTATTTAATTTTTTTTAATCTGACCTATATAAAACTGAGTAGGATACAAGAAGCGTACAGATATATCTTTACGAATATCTCAAAAGAGTGCTTCCCGAACCATTTACAGACTTCATTAAGTATTTTGAAAAAACATTTTTTGGTAAAGAGGATAAGCCATCATTATATTCACTTGATTGCTGGAATGTGTATGACAGAACACAGCAACGGGTCCCTACCACAACAATTTTTTTTAATAGGGGGGATTGAGGATTTGACATTCTCTTAGAAATAAGAAATTCAAATTTAGGTAGATTTATTGATGTACTTAGACAAGAAACCGAATAAACTAGACATAAAATTTCTAGATATATAGTAGTTAAGTTTGATTATATACAAAAAAACTATACAAGAAAGAAAAAACGTGCACGCCACCGTGCAAGACGCGCCACCACCCCCAAGGTCTACGAAACCCAGTTTGAACTTTCAAATTAAAAAGTAGTCAATCTGGGATTCGAACCCGGGGTTCTTAATTCGGAAAAAAGGGTTCAAACCACTTGACTAATCCATCATAACAAAGAAAAAAAATCATCATTAAAAATACATGTTTAAAAGTAAGTAAAATATTTTTTTTAAATACGCTCCTATGACCTCAACAGTTAAAAATCAACTGGAATACAATAACATAATTCTATTTCTATGGGGAGAAGATAAAATGGTGGATTTATCTGAGGATACAAAAAAGATATTGAAAAAAAAGTCAGCTGACTTTATCATGATAGACAATTTTCTATATTTAAAAGACAAAAAGTTTTCTAGCGCTTAAAACACGCCACCGTGCAAAACACGCCACTTTCCTACATGTTCAGACCAGTTGCTAATTTTTACAATATTTTTTATGAAAAATACTCTTAGCGGGATTCGAACACATAGAAGATGAGTATGATGAAACATTGTTGACGACCCAACTATGAAACCCGGTAAAAAACAATTTTCGTTATATTAAAAGGTACAAACAAAAACTATAATAAAAAAAAATTATTATACCCTTAATGGTTTCTGCTGTAAAAAATAAAAAAGAATATGATAATATAGTGTTGCTTTTATCTGGCAGGATTGACGAAATTTTGTTAGAAAAACATAGTAAGAAAAGACTTAAGAAAAAAGGACAAAAATTTTTACTTATAGAAGGCTTACTGTATCTGAAGGATACAGAAGGATTACACAAAAGAGTGTTCTCTTTAGATCAATATGATGCAATGGAATTCGAGTGCAAGACTTTCCATAATCAGTATCATTATGGATTTAATAGATTCGAAGCCGCTTATCCTGAGGTTTATTTT
The DNA here is from genome assembly GCA_025505425.1 of Graphium colonna. NCBI lineage: Eukaryota > Metazoa > Arthropoda > Insecta > Lepidoptera > Papilionidae > Graphium > Graphium colonna. The sequence continues at coordinate 8,123 of JAOCPS010306651.1, read as the reverse complement.
AAATTCTCAAGAACTCTCATAAGAAAAGTCGTATCCGATTGTTTGACTTGTATTCAGGCACAGCCCTTGAAAACAAAAGAAAAACAAATTCATATTACGGCAAAAAGAAGTCTAGAAAGATTGATGATAGATTTAATAGACATGTCACGTTATAGAGACGCTTATGATAACTATGTTTGGATATTATCAATCATCGATGTATATTTAAAGTTTGCCTGGGCTTATCCATTGAAATCTAAAACCAGAAAAGAGGTATCTTCGACACTCAGATCTTTGTTTATGAAGCATACTGAATCCCCATTAATGTTACAAAGCGATAATGGGAAAGAATTTCGTAATAAAGAAATGGATGAGTTGCGAGGCGAGTTTAATTTTTCGTTTAGACATTCAAGATGCCGTCACCCCCAATCTCAAGGACAAGTTGAGCGGCTAAACCAAACGCTGACACGTTCTTTGCAAAAGTGTGTTTTTGATTCTGAAACCGAACTAAATTCGGAATCAAAACGTTGGATAGATTATTTGGACGAGGTCACGTATAAATATAACCTTGCAAAACATTCTGCTACAAAACAAACATCCTTTCGTTTGCTTTTAGGTATACCGGTCCGATCATGATTTAGACATAGACACACCTGCTTACATTTTGAAGGAATACGATACCAAAGAAAGTATTCCCCTCGAAACATCAGTTGATTCTTCGTATCTAAGAAGAATGGATAGACACTGATTAGTCCATTTGTCCAAATATGATTTGGAGGTTGGAGATTTTGTTATTGTTTCTAAAGACTTTGATAATAATTCTACATCAAAAAAATACAAACTGTCATCATTCTATTCTAAATAGGCCAAAATAAAAGAATTGATTTCAAATGACCGGATTAAAGTACAACTAGGTGATAAAGTGGAAATTATACATAAATTACGAGTAAAAAAAATAATAAAAAATAATTTAAAATTTTTCACAGGGGTTTAAAATTACCAAATATTGGGTGGCGTGTTTTGCACGGTGGCGCGCTTTGCGCGCCACAGATAATATTAATGTATGTTCTTTCGACGAATAAAATCTTAGTCTTACTTTTCCTTTATTTTTCTTTGTTCGTTTTCTTTAAATATATATATTATTTAATTTTTTAATTTTATTCCGTTGGCGAAATTCCGGGTAGCCGTAAGAAAAAATTAAACGAAACTTTTCAATAATAAAAATGCAATTATATTAGTATCTTTATTATTATATAAATTATAGTGTAATTTATATATCAAATAGTTTTGGGGTATCATAAGGGAGGTTTTTGTTTTTTTTAAGTTAAAAAAAAAGGTGAAAGATAAAAAATCGATATTCAATATATTTATTTGCACTAATACTAAGCAGGGGGGCCATCCTTTTGTATGCAATGCACCCATTCAAAGGCTTTAAAATTCTAATGCGCCATAATATTGAAGTGTACATAAAAGTGTTATATGGTCTAAAACGAGATTGTTATTTTAAAAGAATCCTATACAAAGGAAGGCGGTGATAATATACAGTCCGTTGCATAATCTTATGACACCCCCGTTTTTAAAAAATCCATGTGTGCTTGAGAAGCTTAACAAGAGCCATCATATAATTTATCTGTTTTGTCATTTAAACTTAAATATTTAATTGTTTTTTTATATTAACCTTTAAACAACGCAGTATTATAGAAATTTCATATTTTTAAAAATAAAGTGTTGCAAAATTTTATGACATTTTTTAATTAATGAATTTTAATAATTAATAGAACCTCCATAATTTTCTATAACCTTTTTTATTCTGGTTTCCATTGAGTCAACCAGCTTTTTACGTAATCTTATGCTTATTTCTTCCCAGTTTTTATTAATGGAAGTTTCTAATTCATTTATGTCATTGTAAACCTTCCCATTAGCATATACCATTCTGGAAAGCTCTCCCCATAAATTCTCAATGGGATTTAAGTCTGGTGAAAATGCTGGCCAGAACTTTGTCTTTATGTTTTTATCCTCTAACCTATTTTTAGTAGAGGCTGATACATGGAGTTTCGCATTATCTTATTTGAAAAATTATGTTTGAAGAATTCTGTTCATTATTAAATGGTATTAAAAAGTCATTAAGCATATTTTGATACTTAATACTATTTACTGTTTCACCAATGAAAGCCAATTTTGATTTCCCATTATATTTTTTTAGCCCCAAATCATTACTGATGGGCCCACCATGGTTCTACGTGAATAAACAACTTATTTTGTGTTTAATCCAGCCCAATAATAGTTGTAGCCATCTGAAAAATCTAGATTAAACTTCTTCTCGTCTGAAAACATGACATTCCAGTTGTCTCCTAAATCTATTTTTTATGGGCTTTAGTTAGAAAAGGCTTGCATTTTATTTTTCTTCTACAAAGCTTTCCCTCTTTTTTATTATTCTTATTAATGTGGTTTTATAAACATTAAGTCCTAGTTTTGATTTTATAGTGTCAAATTTAATAGTTTTGTTTACTTGAGACTCTTGCTCATTCAAGGTCCTTTAAACTTTTACATATTTATACACATAAAGGAGACAAAATTTGATAATAGATAATGATTCCCGATTAGAAACATGATTGGTCCAGGAGTAACCAATCGCAACGACATATAAAATTTGCTGATATATTTTTTCCCGCTCGCTAGTTTAACTACTCTTGACCTTGCCCTAAGAAAAAGCTTTTTAGGTCTTCCAGCAGATTTTTTGTCCATTAACTATCGGGATTTTTGAGGAATTTCAATATTACACCTCTTGACCTCGATATTTCTTTACTTGATTTGGGAAATTGTTTTTTTTTTCTTTCTCAGTAATAAACCAGTCGATTTTTCTTTTTAATTCAACCTAGGAGTTTTACTCATTGAGGGGTATCGAAAAATTCTATTGTCTTGTAATGAATTCTATTTTTTATTCTATTTTTTCTTCTCTTCTTTCTTGTAAAAATTTTTAATCAAGTTTTCTGCAAACAAGAAAAAACCAAAATCTATCTATCTCCAGGTCCGTTCCCAGATGGTGGAAACCCAGACTGCGGAGATAAGACGAAAGTAGTGAGGTCACTGAAGGGTGCTGTCATCACTCGGAGTCATCTGAGACAAGTCTATCAATGTAGATGTTGATGACAGTAATTCGTTTTGACACCTGTCAAAAAATAATATAAATATAGAAAAATCGCCGACTTCCAATCACACAGTAAACAAAAATGTCTTTTTCTAAATCTTTACACTTATCTACGAAACAGAACATCTTTATATACAATTTGTAGTGAAAATTTCCCGCGCAATTATAAAATGTCATAAAATTATGCAACACCTTTTTTAAAAAAAAAATATTTTAAAATAACTCTTCAAGGTGTAAGTAAAACTATAAAAAAAGTTGACTAAACCAGTGTAAAATGTAAAAAATAAATAAATTTGCAAATTTTTCTTTGTTAAAGTCATAAAACGCCAAAGTATTTTAAAAAAAATGGGAGTGTCATAAGATTATGCAACGGACTGTAAATTAGTTATACCAAACATATAGTAGAACTACTTAAACAAAATTTAAAACTTCTTAGAAATAAATCTAGTATGTTTTGAGTCGAGTGTAGAGAAAAATTACTTTATTTTTTTTTCCTCTAAAATTTGTTTCATACACAAATTATAAAATTGAAATTAAATCAAAAGTTAAATTGTAAAATGCGCCAATAAATATTTCGAATGCACCAAAGGCGCATAAGCCTGTGGTTGGTCGCCTCTGTGCTAAACACTCTAAAAACGAAGATTGCCTCCAAATTGTTATATTGTTAGCTTTATAATATATATTTCAATTTTGCAAAAAAATATGATCAAATCCTTTTCATGTTATATGTCTTACTTTTTTACAAAAAACTAAAAAAATCTCTTAATGTAACACTAAATAAAAAGAACAGAATTGTATACTTAAAACCCTAGTTAACTGAAATACTAATGTAAACTATGTTTAGTTATTTAAAACCTCACTTTCACAATTTTTTTTAATGCGTTTTTGAGGTTTCAACTTATTTTTCGTACAAATATCGACATGTTTGAAAATTCAAGAATTCTAAACGCCTTTAGTAGTTGCTCTTCTTACAAAAACAATAACTTCTTACAAAAATCTTTTTAACGCCAAATGGGGTCAGCGCATGAAAAAGTGTGGGAACCCTTGCTTTAAATACATGCTAAATTATGAATTATTATACACTTACACTATTTTAACTTTACAGGATTAGTTAAATGAAACATTTTATACACAAACTGCAAAGTCTTGATAGTTTAAAAATTATTTCTGTTTTTTTTTTATATATATTTATTTTTTTTATAAAAAAATTGTACAAAGAAACATAAAATTAACATTTCTTAGTTTGAATTCCGTGCTAACATGAAATATATACCCTTTATGAATAAAATTTTAATATCCGAAATAATGAAGAAAAAACCGTCATAACTAGAGCCCGGGGAAAAAAATGGTATTTTGACCTCAAAAAAACGATAAAAAATGACATTATAACTTATAAAACTTTTATAATAATAAATACACAATATCCATAAATGTTGAATAAAAATAGAATTTGTGTGAGTAAATAATATTTTACAAACTCAAAGTATAAAAAACACATGTGCGGTGAAACATTAATCAAATTTATTAAAACTAAAACCTAATAGTGCTTTCATGGATTCGATGTTTAAAGACCGTCTTTTGTCATTTAAAATATTCTTATAATATGGAAATGATTGTTCTACATAAGTCGTTGCAAGCGGAACATTTGAAAATACCAATTCGCATCTTGGTACATTTATTGCCGAAAAGTTCATAAAAGAAGAAATATCGGGATTTTTGTCCATTAGATTCTTAGATTTCGTTATTAAAAATTCATCATTAATTTTAGCCACAACATTCTTTAATATATCAATTTCTTCTTCTGTTGACAGACTACTCTTTTCAAGAAACTTAGTCGATTCTGTTATAAACTTATATTTCCTAACTAATGATAATTCTTTGATTAGCGTGTCATTTAAAAAAATATCATAAAAATCAGCATCACAATCCCCTATTTCTGTTATTGCAAATGCAAATTGTTTGATTTCTCGAAAGTATGTTGCTATATAGCAACAAAACTCAATCCACGTCACCCACATTGGTAAAATTGGAAATTTAGGTAGTGGAATTGAAGTTTCGGAAATGAATAACACCTTGGTTTTGTTATTTTTTTTTATCAGCAATCTTTTTATTTCAGAACATAAAGTGTTAAGCTTGCTACACTTAGATATAATTCCTTCTGCTAGTCTATGTAATAAATAAGATAAACATGCGATATGCTTTAGGCTTGGAATAAGATCTTTTAACATTCGACCCACCTTTAACGCATAAGGAGCCTGGTCAGAGATTAACAACCTAACTTTTTCATAATTTATAGAACCGCAATGCAACTTGAATAAAAAACCATTATTTCACGGTTAATATTGATGGCATTGGTCTTTTCTAGTTCATGTTTTTAAAAAAGTAGAGGTCTACTCCTTTCCTCTTCTAGACACTCACCAACTAAAATATGTAAAATATATCTCCCATTGGCGTCAGTAGTTTCATCAAACATCAAGTATATATTTTTATCATAGAAATAATCACATTTCTTCTTCATTTCAGCACTGTAAAGTTTATTAAGAAGAACTTTTCGAAACCAATATTCTAACTTTATGTTCTTGATTATATACTTTTCAAGAAAAATTCTAAATTATGAATTATCTAATTTAGCAAGTGGGATCCGAGCCGAACAAAATGCTTTAAGCAGATCAATATCAAATTCAGATCCTCCTTGTGTGTCTTCTTTTGACTGAATATTGAGTTGAATTTGGTGTGTGTTAAGTTTCTGGTTTCTTCGATGAACATCGGTTTTTAAATGTCGTTTTAGAGGAGTTACCCCTTCTCTAGGTATATAGTTAAATCCTCGCGTCCATATCTTACACATCCTAATAACCTATCCAACCATTTCGAAACACTTGTTTTCCCGAATAAAAATATTTAATGTAACATTGTTTTCTAATCTTTTCATGGGGTGAAAAACGGTATTTTTAAAAAAAACGGTACTGTTTTTATTCCGGGCTTTAGTAATAACAATTACAACAAAAAGTTCTAAGATTTCAATTAAAAATAGAAGGACTTGAAGAAAGTTATACTAATAGATAACTATAATAAATAAAATTTATATAACAGCTATTATAAAATGGTGCAGAGGCATTGATGAACTTATTATAACACGCAGCAAGTAGACAAATATAGTTGAGAACTCAATTTTTATAAAACTTATTAAGGATGGGAGAGTTACAGAAATGAATTGGATCGCATGCTAACATTTGCATTATAAAATGTCGCGATCTGCCCTCGCGACCCGAGACCAGGCCGTTACCGCTTCGAGCCTGGTTAAAAATATTATTATTTTTGAATCAAATTAAAAACACTTATTTATATTGTAACCGAAATGTGGTAAAAATGCTATTAAATTTTAAACGATATACTTATGTAAAATAAAAGCAAAAAACAATAACTTTATTTTTTAACGCTGGTCATATTTATTTCCGAACGTCTACCTTCATTTCAATACAAAGTCTATTATTTTATTTTTTGTCGTATCCATATGATGGCATTATCCATTCACCACACATGACTCAACCAAGAGTACAATAGATGCCCATGAAAAAAAATATTTAAATACTTTTTAGCGGGAAATTTTAAATTGAAAATCATTTTTCCAAACAAAAAATAAATTTGGTGGATTTTTTTTTCTTTTACCCCTAGTTTTTTTAAAAAAATACAAAAGCAAGTGAATGCTTTAAACTTATAAAAAAACGACAGTCGTATTGCTCAAATTTTTAATAAACCATTTTAAACATTTTGAATTGTTTTTACATAGTTTACACGCAGTGTAAGGAAATAATAAAAAAAAATGGCATTTATATTAGTCTCAATATAAAGCATTTTACTACTACAGACCGTTGCATTCAATTTGACAAATCATAGATTATATGACTAAAAGGATCCGAAAGTCTATATTATACGTATAAAATAATTCAATACATCGATTTTTGTCTCATATTTGTTGTTTTAAGTTTAAAATGCAATGATTTTGTGAAAAAATTTTTTTTTTTATTAACAGGTGTTGCATTCAATTAAACAGTTTTGGTTTTGGAGGGGAAATTTCACCCCAAAACAGTTAAAAAAAGTTGATTAGAAACCCCCTAAATGTGTAAGAATAAATCTTTAACAGAGAGTGAAAGGGCTGTCATTCTTGTGTTGTCCAGACATTATAAAACAATTTCGAATATAAGTAGAGAAATAGGTAGAACAAAAGGCTTTCTACGTGAGTTAAGTCAAGGATTGTTAAGTTAGCAGCTGGTAATTACATCACTGCCAATACAATCAAGGCCAACTTGACTTGGACGTGCATAAAAGCACTTGCTAAAGACGGTAATCTAGAACGAAGAAAGATTCGTCGAAAACCGGCTCTTAGTACCACCCATAAAAGAAATAGAATTGTTTTTTCAGGTAAATACGAAGACCTTAAAGAAAAATGGAATCAAGTAATCTTTTCGGATGAGAAAAAGTTGATGTTCCTGATGGTTACAACTACTATTGGGCCGGCGTAGACACAAAAGAAGTCTCGGGAACTATTGACAGTAAAAAGTATCAAGAAGTACTTGAAAACACTTTAATCCCTTTTATAGAACGACAAACTGTGTCTAATATTCTCTTCCAGCAGGATAATGCTAGACCTTACATATCAAGATCAACAAAAGAATTGCTCGTGGACATAATATCAATACAATGTATAGTTCTGCGTATTCCCCTGATCTAAATCCAATCGAAAATATTTTGGGAGAACTTTCTAAGCGTATGTATTCCAATGGTAAGGTGTATAACACCATAAAAACTACAATAATATGTAACTGGTATGAAATTGATCAGAGATACTGTAAACTTTAATTAACTTAATGCTTGCACGTATTCAGAAAGTAATTGATAAAAATGGATGCTCAATAAAGTATTAAAATTCCTATTTTTTTAATATGACGTAGTTGAATGTAACACCTATAAAATAAATTTTCACAATTTTAATAATAAG
>JAOCPS010306542.1:0-12935 GCA_025505425.1 Graphium colonna | reverse complement strand
TATGAGAGTAAAGGAACAGAGAGTGCACCTGTGTTTGCACGTACACTTGTGCACTATAATATCTCCTGCGCAGTTGGTTAATCTCAGATGAGATTGGCCGACGTGGCCGTAATTCGGTCAGGTGGACTTTATTTCTTTTTTAAATTTTAACTAATTTTATGCCCAATTCTATTTTTGAAATGATTTCAAAAATTCTTTGTAAGTTTTTTCGTAGTGGTATCACGATAAAAAGAAAATACCATATATAAGTCTGATGAAATCGAAAAATAACATGCTTATTACTGCTTTCTGTTTTTACTATGTTTTTAAACAGATTCTATATTAAATATAACACATAGCCACTATAAATTTGTGTCGCATAATAGCGTGATCTAAAAGAGAGGTTTAAAAAAAATTGCATTATTCATGTAACGTATTCTCTCATGATTGACGTCGTTTCGTATGCAACGTCTTTTTACGTGCATAACAGAACAGCTACGTGGACTAAATTCAATTATAACGTCATACCCATGCAATTGCGTTTCCTATGCATATCGACACATATTGTTATCGATTATGCAACTGACTGTACTTTGGGATATATATTGTAAATAGATCACACGATGAAAAGCAGATTGTTGTTGATTACTATTGATCTTATAAAATCGGGTAACAATACTTTTTTTAAAATATAATTTATGTACAGACATCGGCAAGTTTCAATTTTATTATACTTATGGTATAGTCCTAGTACAAAAGTCTGGTTCAACTTTGGCTCAGGTTGTTGATAAAGTCGTTTTCTATTACAAACGCCTAGCTATTTCTTCCGCAAATATTTTTTTTATTATAAATATAAAAAAAATCTATCTTAAGAATAGACTTAGTAAAGAAACTTACAATCATTACCTTTTCATATATTTATAATAATTTTTTAACCGACTTTAAAAAAGATTCCCAATTAAAATGTTTTTTTTTATGTACGTTCGCGCATATCTCCGCCATTTATGAACTGATTTTGAATTTTTTTTTTAAATAATAGAGTATCCTTCCGGAATAGTCCCATATAATATTCAGGAAAATTGGTTCAGTAGTTTTTCTTTAAAATCAAAATAGCTTAATTGAATGTATGTACGTTTGCGCGTGTCTCCGTCATTTAAGAACCAATTTAAATATTTTTTTTTATATAATAGAGCATTTTTCGTAAATAGTCCCGTAAAATTAGAAAATATCGGTTCAATAGTTTGTTTTGTAAATAAAAATAACAAAATTTATGAATTGTCGCACGTATCTCCACGACTTATAGACTGATTTTAAAAAAAATATCTGATAGAGTGTACATCGACAATGCTCCCAAATTTTTTTTATATAAATCGGATTAGTAGTTTGTTTTTAAAATCAAAATAACGGAGAAGATACGTTTCGAAAGTACATTTTTAAGGCGTTTGAAGTCGGTTTTTGTAATTTCCTGTGAAAATAAACTTGTAACATATGTTATGATATGACTCTAAAGTCGAATTACAAAGTATAGTAATTATTTTACAATCTACATTTGAATTACAATGCAATTTTTTTTATTTACCATTCGGCGCGATTGTAATTCTCGTTTTGCATGTTTATGGTGATTAGGTGAATGCTTCTGTGCGGTCTGAATCCTTATGCGCCGGTATGACGTCATAGTCAGTGACGTCTTTCTATTAAATCGAGGAGCCCTCTGCATTGCGTAAATCCATAAATCCCTTAGCCTGGTAACGTGGTAGTATTAAATAAGTCTCTAAACAAACTAGACAAATCAAGCTATTTATGCAGAACTTCTTTTAAAGTATGCACTATTTTTAACTCTACAAAAATTTATTGTTATGTTTTTCATGGTAGTGTTATATCTCTGAACAAACAAGACAAATCGAAATATTTATGCAGAACCTCTTTTAAAGAATGCACAAATTTTTTAACTTTATGATAGTCTCTTCTTGTGATCTAAGATGGGAAATTTGCCAGATTGTTTTTGAGTTTAAACAACATAATCTCGACAATGCAGTTAAATTTTAAGTAGTAACTGAAATAACTCGACTCCCGAGACCCATGTTTACAAAATGACTTTAGTCATTCGCTATTTAAAGTTTTCGTCCGGCGTCCGAGTGTATGCGACATCTGAAATATGCGCTTTTTATATTCACGACAACATGTTTCGTCACAAAAAACTGAGTAAATTAAATGAGTATTCCAAATAAACGCGGATATGTTTATTGCAATTAACATTAAAGGTCGCATTCGACCATCCATTATTTAAATTATAAAATCTTGTAAAATATATATTAACAAAGTTATCTATTTTAGGATTAATCATATATTTATTTAAGATCGTATTTATTCATTTGAATCAGATTATAACCTTCACACCAATATGAAAGTCCATTCACAGATTTTGTCAATATTATTTTTATATTTTTTCTCAAAATTTACACACTACAACAGAGGATTGTTAATAAAAGGATCGTTAAAATATCCTAAACTGCCAAATTGAATAATTTATATTTTCTAATCAAAAATTGTGTAAAACCCACAAGCGGAAGTATAACTCGGTCGCACAAATTAATAATCTCTTTTCATTCTACAGAACCCATCACAATCGGTCGCCGTGAAGGTTGTGACGAAGAAGGGCATCCAAAAGGCGTCGGAGATCCTCGTGAAGGAGATCAAGATTCTGCGCGAGCTGACGGCGCTGCATCACACGAACCTCGTCGCCATGCACGACTGTATGGACAGCCCTGCCTACGTCTATGTGGTTATGGAGGTAAGTTCCAAATAATTGCTATGAAGTGCTAAATAATGTCTATGGATATCGAAATGTACTGCATGCAGTTTTAACGCTGCCGAGTAGAATAGCAATGTTAGCACTACATTGTTTCTTTACGAATATTGCGCGAAACGCTGAGCACTGCTACAGTTGCTTAAAGATATCGCAGTGCTTCTGCTTCTCATAGTGCATTTTAGGGTGCACCATCTGTATATACATATTTTCGGATAGACCGGTCAAAATATCTAATGTATTAATATGGATGCCTCAAAATTAAGGATGGGTTAATTTTATTTGGAATACTTATAGCACATATTTGTATAATTTATATCCTCTTAAGAGATTCTATTTTCTTATGTCTGGTTACATTATGTATGTTTGGTCATTCTGCCTCCTTTCGGCCTTCTTGGTTCATGGACAGATTTTGGCAATGTCTTTTTTGATCTACAAAGCTGGCCCATATAAAGTTTCTGATAAGATTCTAACCTTATCATCAGGATCACATGGACATTAACAGAAAAGCAAGGAAGCTTACTAAGCTCGTAATTAATACGATTGAAATAATTTAACATATACGGACATTAGATTTTTGACTGTATTTAACAAATCTTAATATTTTAATGAAACATTAGGATTTGTTAAATACAGTTAAAAAAATAAATCGGAATAACTACTCATTCGTTACGATACAATAGAAACTAGATAATAGCACACAGCAAAATCAAGGACGCCACAAATTTTTACACACTAAGTAATAACGCATATAATATGAATGTATCATGAATTATTTTCTATATGTAATTTCTACGTATGTTGGAGATCGTACAAATTGTGAATGACTATTGGCCTATTGGAATAAGTTTAAATTGATGGCTATGAGATAGATATATTTACATAAAAACTTTTAAGTGAATGGAATATATCAAAATGTACATAGTGTTATACAGTTCGAGTTGCCTTAAAAATACATCGCAATGCCATAGATTTTTCCTAACGAATAAGGATATACTCAATTCGTCTTATAATTTTACTCGATCCGTACTTTGTTTTTGTTTGTGAGGCTTTTATCCGATAAAAATTGCTATTCAAAATGGTATTTATTTACGAAAGATATTTGTGAAGTATCCATGGCAACCTGTTCCTGCTAGGCGAATCCTGTCTCTACAATAAACACAATAAAAATACCATTTCAGTATTAACTGATACAACGGTAGTATTAATTTATAAGTAAATATAAGTATTTATATCAAGTAATTCACTTGTTATGGTCTCGCGAACAAACCATCGAACCTTGGCTTTTAGTATAAGAATACAGTAATTATGTAAGAAACACACATGGTTTCGTCTTCGTAACATAAGTGTCTAATTAATTTGGATTACACTTTACCACTCAATCGTATTTTGGCGAGGCGTAGCCTTGTGTGTGTTTACGCTTGCGCGCGCCATGCGGAAGTTCAATTTGTGCTTTGGCCGAATCAAGACATCTTCCTGCTCGACCGCGGGGTGCGGCCGATTAATAATGAAAATAAGCTAATATTAACATAAAATTAGCACACAATGGAAACGTCTGTCCGTCTGCCCGTGTCTTTGTTTTATAAAAGCCAATAGCGGCTGTTAACGGCTCACCTGTCCTGCCCGTAACCCGGTGGCCTTGCACTCAATACGCTTCGCGATAATAGTATCGGCAACATATGTAAATTATCGATTTCGTTTGTTTGTTCCTTGTGATTATTTGAATAAAATATTTCGCATGAACTTTTATTATTATATTTCTTATTTTTTTTTAAGTTTTCACAGTAGTTGATTAGGGATGATCAAATAACTAGGCTCCAAACCAATTTTTCATAACCAAATAAAGTATGAAGGACATGAACTGCTTTGAATTCGTTGATAGGACTGATTAGGAATTCGTCAATAATATTGATCAGATTATCTTATTTTTGATCGTAGATTGTATAACGCGCCTCACAAGCTTACATAAAACATCATGACAAGTAAATATGTAATTTTGTTCACAACCGTACAGCTGGTTAAACATTCCATGGCGAATCCGAAATTATCTTTCATTCATTCACGTTTAATAAAAGCGCTTATGAACGCGAAAATATTAGCTTTATTCAGAGAAGACTTTCATATTTTCCTTGGGCAAAATCGTTCTTCATATAGTTAATAAAACACAATAAAATAGTAAATAAATTTAGCTGTACATAAAAGATCTTGACTATGCATATGAATAACATATAAAAACAATAAACTCTCACGCTAAGATACGGATGACAAGCTACCATGTGTGTGAATCAGATTCGCGATAACATTGATAGAAAATACTGTTCAGCTTCTTACGTCTTTTGTATATATCCAAATATGTACGGTAAACGATAATATGCTTTTATTATAGCAACATTTATCGCACCAAATTCTCTATCTACTATATACATGGCAACAGCGTAGCAAGGTCATCACGATCCTCGGCCTAAAATTGGTTATCTGATATTCCGTTGAACATTAAAACAAAAACAATGAGCTTTAAAACATTCGCTGTGTAACATAAAACGTCGGATATCATAACTGTCGTGTTTAATTTTGTCCTTTGTCCTAAATTAATATTATTTTTATATTTTTGTCCCTCCTCCCTCCTTCCTCTCTTCCTTATTAGTCGTATTGTCCATCTTGCGTTAACAGAGATCGAGGAGATGCATCAGAGCAGATGGCTTCAGCGTGTCTTGCACCAGCTACGTTGTTTCCCCTGAGTCCTTCGACTTTCCTCTCTCGACGAAGCTGTTAAAGTCGCGGAGCTAACAGCGTGCTTCCACATAAAAAGAACGGTTTTCTTATTTGAGACGCTATCATGTTTTAACTATGAAACAGTAGTCATTAAAATTTGCGTTAACATTGGCAGGGGTATAGAAAAAGATAGAGTGTGCCTAGCGTCAAATAAAAAGACCTCTTTCTAAAAGACAGAAAAATATTTACTTTTCGGCTGTACACATATACTAATTACTGCTCATTACATTATACTTTACAGAATATTTCCCTATTGACAAAGTTCCCCCATTATCAGAGAAATTTGTATTCTGTCATCAGTTCATCCTCTAAACACTTTAATATCCGAAAAACGAGAATTAACTTGGGCATAAAAACTACATTAACCCGAGCGAAGTCGTGGACAATAATTCATAGTTCAATAACTGCGACATATCACTAGCTGTTAGGCCATTTTGCGGAAACGTTTGTTCTCAATGAGATATTCGCGACAGCGTCTTATGTAAATCATAATGTTAGCTTTTGTTATTATTTAGATGGTATTATTTGTTTAAAACTAAAAAATCTTTCCGGGTTTATGTACAAATAGGTATAAACTTTAGTTAACGTATTTTGTAGTGGTCACATTCTTTCGAGCTTCGATTCGTAAATCGTATGTAATCCATAATCCAATCTACTGTTCTGTTGCAACATTTACGTCGTATACAAGCAAAAGCGAAGTTTCTATGGATTTAGTTTATCGCTCGCGTACAACTCGAGATAGCGGCAATAAAAACTATTTACAATTATTTTTAGATCCGCCGCTCACAGCGTCCTTTTCGTTTCAATGACATGGCAGATACAACTATTGTTGTATACACGTGGAGTGTGCGTGGGACACGGCGGTACGCATTATCGAAATAAACGCGACGTGATAAAACTAGACTCCACGCCGAACCGTATGTATCCATGTTACTGCGCAGTTCGTGAAATCTCGTGTCGCAATAGGTCAATGATATATGCGAAAAACCAGTCGCGAGATAAGCGGCGTATAAGCGATATGAATCGTATAATTATCACCGCCGTCTGAGGACGGTGTGCCAGCGTGTCTGCCCCACTGACCTTTATACCGGCTCGCTTCTCGGCCTGAACAATCCCGCGATAGGCGTGGCCGCTATGTTAATATGAATGGAACTGACATCGTTCACGCCAAGATGCAACGAACGGTGTTTGTGTTATTGCTAAAAACAGATATTGTCTAGATAAGTTATCGGACCGAGTAACGGACCTTGAGAAAGACCTGTATCTATGGGAGAAACAATTGATACAAAAAAATTGGTCAAAGCCATGACCTATGGGACATGGCAATGTCGTCGAGTAGTAGTGGTAGTTGGTGATTCAATCTTTATTTACTGAAATCCAACTAGTTTTGTTTAAATATCACTATATACTTACTACACATACAATATATAATATCAAACTGACCGAATGAACCCGCCTCTATTTCATGAATCCATAATAACATCCAAAATAACATTTATGATTCGCAAATTTGTTGAAATTATGAATGTAATTTCGGAAAAAATGATTGTTTGCTACCATTAGCTTGGGGTATCCATAAGCAATAAAATTAAAAACGAGCACATAAAAACTGCAAGGTCTTAAGATAACATAAGCAGCTTCTGCATGAATCAGACCAGAAATAAATTATCAGAAAACCTACGGTAGCAGTAATTTAACAGTAAAAATGAATCATTGTAAAACAATAACGGCAAAACATCTACCACTTGTGTATGTCCAGTGACCATGAACGCTGTAAAGTATTCGAAATGTCTGTTATTCAAAAACAAATTAAAACTCAATAAAATGATTAAAATATTCTTTCATTTAACATGGCTGGCAACATTACCTTTGTTGACATTTACAATAAATTGGTTGTTTTGTTTTTCTTTAAATTTATGCAATCCTTTGGTTGTCTTTGTTTTTTATTCTTTTTTTTATGTTTGTTTCTCAAGTAAAATACTCCGATCTCAGTACATCACATTTAGAATAATCCATTCGGTTTATAGTTTCATCGACTACGCCGCAATAAACAATCAAATGGTATCTTGTTAAAAAGTCAACTCTTATTTCAATTGCCTTTTACATCTTGTAGTTCTATATACAGTTTATCGTTGAAGACAGTTTTATTAACCGAGTTTAAGAAAGGCAATTCGAATGTTTACATTTTTAATGTGCTTTCACGCATTTATTAACCGATTTTGAAAATTCCCTTTTATCTTATAGAGTATTCATCCGAAATGGTCCCGTAAAATTTTTAAGTCAAATCAAGCAAATGGGTTCAGTGGTTTTTCTTTTAAATTAAAATAACAAAATTGAATTTTTGTATTTATGCGCGTATCTCGGTCATTTGTGAACCAATTTCATAAAATCGTTCATAAATGTAATTTTTTTTATATGATAGAGCATTCTTCGTGGATAATCTCATACAACTTTCAAAAAAATCGGTCTGTTAATTATTTTTTTTTTAATAAAAATGACAAAATTTTGGAATGTCACGCACATATCTCCGTAACTTACGAACTGATTCGAAAAAATATTTTTTCATCGGATAGGATACACTTTCAAAAGAGTCCCACATTTTTTTAAAAATCGGATTAGTAGTTTGTTTTTAATATCAAAGTATTGGAGAAAATGTTTCGAAAGTACATTTATAAAGCGTTTGAAGTCGGTTTTTGTAATTTTCTGTGAAAATAAACTTGTTGAATTAGCGGTTCTAAATGACCAAGTGGCATGAACTCCGGTTTTTAAATAACCCGTTTTACTCCATCGTTGATCGCCTAATTAACGAAATGTGAAAGTTTTAATTATTTTTGTGTCTCGACTAGTACATGATTATATATATCGATATGTAGTTCGTGTAGTTCATCTCGGTACTATTCCAATTGCCACCACGTGGCGCGATTCACGAGAGCCCCACGTGTAAAGACCGACTCGTGCCGCATCTTAATAAATATACGCAACAACTATAACCAAAGATAAAACACATGTAATTGCGCACGCGAAAGTAAGTTTGTTCGTAATATTATAATGCGCCACTGTATGTGTGACAAACAAAAATAATAAACGAATTACGCAGTGACATGAGACGGTGACGAATTGGTACCTAAGTCCATAAAGGCGGTAAATAAAGCGCTCTTGCTGTTTTCACATTTTGATGGAAATAGTAAATGTTCCAAGATATATAGACGATATAATATTTCCAATTGACAATTGACTTTCCAACGCGATTTTAGTTTCAAGTGACATGTGTTGAGTGAGTCAGTTCTTCACGCGTAAGTAATTTGAATGAGGAAATTGTTGCAGACACTGTCATTGTTTTCTTATACAGGATGTGTTTTGAGGAGAGCACTAGGTGATCGATTGTCATCATATTTATGTTATAAAATTATGGGCATAATTTAAGCCCCAAAATTTCCAATAAATGAAAGATGCGATGGTATGCTTGAGGCCGTCGATACCCCCTCCGCCTTCCACTTCACTCCTCCCACGTCCTGTTCGCTCGGATGATTTACGTAATATTTTTTTAATCTTAGATTATGTTTACTCAGTTATAAATTAATACTTATCTTTATTAATATTTTTATTCCTCATATATAATCCTCACATATAACCTCTTAAATTATTGAAGGTGACTCAATAGTTAATCTGTAAAGTGTTTTGCGCTCCATCTCTCCAAAACCTTTAAACATTTTTACTAGCATTTTAATATAGACATAGTACATATTGAGTGCATCTCCTGAATTTAAATTAGGTTGCAAGAAACTAGAAATCGTCATTGGTTGTTTAAAACGTTTTGTTTTAGCACCACCATCGTTTTTGGAAATATAATATGCATTTCTCCACAATGCGGATTGAAAACATTTTTATATACCGAAAAGATATTTGGCACAAACAGAAAATAAGAGCAGCGTAGGCTTGGCAGTAGGTTTATATACAGTGTATTGTCCAGCACTCGTTCCTTTAGTTACAAAATGTTTAAAACAACTGGCGCCTAACTAAACAATTAATTTTATTATTATTTGTCACTTGTGATTTAATAACTTTATAGGCATACTTGAAATAACGAATATTTTTTGTAAAAATAATAGGAAATAACATTGTAGTTTAAAACCCCAACAGTGTACTTCTTCGTTTTTTTGTATTTGTTTTAAATAACAGATAAGAATATAGTATTGAGTGTGACCCTTTTTTGCATGCCAAGGAGTATATTGCTTATTGATCTGTTCCCAATCCGTTGTAGTCACATTCTTTAGCTCTCCGACGGCCTATGGGGCCGGCAGCTCTGATCTCACTCGTACTTTAGCTTATTCCAAACTTGCTTTTTTGGATTGAGTTCGGGATTTCAATCCCAACTATTTAAATAGTCAATTTTGATATCTCCTATACAGTTTAAAAGCAACAGATCATCAGATCGAGACAATTTTTTCACAGCTTTAGCTGCACGTCTACGGCCACGCTAGCCCGGGGATTTACCACCGCCCTTTAAAAGTCGGCATAAAATAAAGTATGAATGACTTTTGAGGAAGCCGGATTGCCTTGTCTACCCTTGTCTTTTCCTGTCCACTGCAAATCCTTTATCCCGACCCTATCGTATCCAATAAACTTATTCTACTTAATTTCCCAGGACAACGGACTCGCGAATCTCAGGATGTTTTCTCTGTCTATGGGCAACGGGATCACTTACCATCAGGCGTACCGTTTGCTCGTTTGTCTTCCTTTCCATAGAAAAAAAAGATAACGGGTACAAACGTCGACGTTCCTAACAGTTAGGTTTTTGCTAAGGGTGGCCAACTTACTTACTTAACCGTTATGTATCAGTGCCTCGTATGTGTGCAAGACTAATTCTGAACCAATTAAACAAATTTAACCTTGTCCAAAACATACGCAGTAGAGCAACCACCGATTTCTTCATAATATTCCATAGCAAAACGTTTTTATTCTTTTCACCCGAGATATTCTGCTTTCGTGGAAAAGAAAATCCTCTACCAGTCTGCTTTATGCCGTGACCATCTATTTTTGGTAAAGCTTAGCTTGGCAACTCAGTGTTCGCGAAATAATTTAGGGCTGCGATCCGGGCGATGTCTGCGCATATTGGCAACGAGACCGTCCATAGACTAATTTGCAAATTACGTACTTTTCAAGGTTGTTCTTGACATTCATAAAACAAGATTAAAGCATTAGTAAAAGAGCATTTAGTGATTCAATACGAGTGCATTTTTTTAGAATAGATTTTCTCTTGAGTCCGAGGTTTGAACTGTCAAAACATCTAGCATCTGAGTTTGAGCATTTACTCCAAAACTCTTCAAGAATCAAAACAATTATGCTGGCTCTTTATTTGCCATTTTGACACCGATTTAGAGCATTTAAAAAATAAGTTATGTTATTTTTAAGCAAAAAATGTTTCGTACATCAATTTATATATTGTATAAATATTGAAAAACGGTGCTTTTTTATATTTTATAAATCCACACAATTCTCAATTAGTATTGAGTTTTGTGGAACAAGGTGGACCGACGACCTGGTTAAGGTCGCGGGAATCCGCTGAATGCGGGTGGCGCAAGACCGGTCGTCATGGAGATCCTTGGGGGAGGCCTATGTCCTGCAGTGGACGTCTTTCGGCTGAATGGATGGATGGATTGAGTTTTGATTGCATTTCGTTTAAAATTAAAATTTCCACAAATATCCGAATTGTTCGGTTTCGAATTTTAAGCATCTGAAAGCAGTTTGATGAATTCAAGATCAAGGGTCACTAATCATATATCGTAAAATAAAATATAAAGTCATTCTATATTAAATTTTTGAGCATAGATATAAATATTTCTATCTTTATTTTAGATGACTGCCAGTTAAGTTTGATGTAGACTACCTTCGCTTCAAACTGCATTTCAAATTATATACTTGTGTCAAAAAAAGAATTTTCATAAATGTTTATTTAATTGTTATCTTTTAGAATAAACAAACTTGCACAATTAATCCGTACTTGTATCACTTCAACAAAATAGTGCCAAGGTATTTGCGCTTTTTCGATGACTTAGTTTGCGTTATCATAGACGCTATCTTTCGAGAGCTGGTACTTAATTAAATGTGAAATTATTTTATCTCTACGTGATTTTGTAGATCTAGCTGTATATACATTTACGCTATACTTTTGCATTTGCTATTAAAGTCTTAAGAAGGACGACGCTATGGACAAACTTGTTGTCTAGGGTAGAGTTAATGGCGCAAGATGCAGAGGGCGCTTGGCCTTGCGATCGACGGACCAAGGACTCTAAACAAAGTCTTACCTGAATCTGTGTTTTTCCTGAAACAGTTAGAAAGGCCGTGCAACGACCCCTATAACCACGACTTCTCTGTCAAGAGTATACTACTAAGAAGAAGAACTAAAGCCTTGGATGGAAAAGGTAAAGGGATAACACTTTACAGGAAAATTAAACACGCTGCAAAGTGACAGGTAAAGTCTGCGTAAAGCAATAAGAACTTATAAAGCTTCTTGTTATACTATGTGCAGGGAATTTTCGCACGTTCTTCAAACAGAACCAGCATATATATTATTTTACAAAAATGTGGACATAAAGCAAAAGCGGCTCACTTCACATTGAAGAATGATCACTTAATTCTCTTCACATCATTGAAATGTTCTAACCTACCTTAGGATAAAAATATTATTTGAGAAGGAAGGACTCTGTTTACTGAATAATATACAAGGTCCTTGTGATACTCAACAGCATGCGTCCTCTCTGGTTGGATAATTTGTAATGTACCCACTATTTGGACAACTAAACCAACCTAAATGGCCAGCTTTCGCTAAAAAAAACGAATCTATAACACACACAACCGTCCCGCTATTCAAAAAGTCCTCAATCCAGTAACGGTTTACATAACGAACTTTGACAGTGTGTGTCATCTATCCGTAACCCAGTAGTGGAGCGTGGTCTAGATAGCGTGAGGTTACGCGAGCACATTTGTGTATACAACGATCGCGAGATAAGGGCGCCCCGTGGTCACACGCTCTGCGGAAATCGTCGCTAACCGGACTCTGAATTTTATATTAATATTAGATATTTGATACTAACTCAATGTACTATGCTGATACTGCGCATTTTTTGATAAAATTTACGATCTCTAAAAAAGCACACTTCCTCATGGGAGCCGTGTAGTGTTTGAAGTGGATGCAATGCAATAACAGAGCCCGATAATACATTTTAAATTATTTTGTGCTTTATATCAATCATCATCTATTATAGATCAATTTTGGTTAGTTGGCCTGTGCATTATATTAAAATAAAAAAAAAGTAACAGCCTATTTTTGACTATCCCACTGCTAGGCTAAGGCCTTCTTCAGAAAGAGGATATAGGG
>JAOCPS010306322.1:0-12937 GCA_025505425.1 Graphium colonna | reverse complement strand
ATAACATTTACATGAACGAAATGTTTGCACGCCATTTTGCAATGGCTGAACTTGTAGGACGAAAATTTGTGAAACACTTTCTAAAACACTTGTTCAACAATGCAAAAAAAGATTATTATTTTTATTATTATTTAATAACGAGACGCCAAATGTATTTAAAAGTTTCTAGCTGCACAACTGTGTTAATAAAACAAATAGGAAATTTTACTTTATACTTTCAACGGACGAAGTTTGGTTCTTTGGTTTTAAACCATTATAACAACAAAATTATATGAATGCAAACTATAGTTAAAAATGATACCATTGTTTACTTAAATTTTAATAATATTTTTTTATTGAAAATATTGTTTATTGTTCTTATTTTAATGTTCTCATCTCATATTGACTATCATAGGTCACAGTAGCCTTAAGCATTGCTGGGCCTCAGACTTATTCGACAATCACTTTCTTTTACACATAGCAAGTTAAATTGATGTTCTTTACAAATATAAAATTGTAGAGAATAGATTATTACAATTCCGTCCTGAATTCTGTAGTTTTAGCGGGATGCATCATTTAATCGATTTTAGTTGAGAATAAAAATTCGTCCTTTCAGTATAGTTTAGTAGTTAGGTTAGTATATATTTTAATCGCACAGATATTTTAAACAACGGTGCTCAAATATTTGCTAGCATATAAAAATATGGCCGAAGTTTGAACATTGTCGGACTTCTTGTGTCGTTAAATATGGTTGACTTATTTTATCATATTTTTACCACACTTTATAGCAAAGACAGTTCAGATGTCTCAATTCTCTATAAAATCTGATCTCTATGTTCTTAAATCATTACGCTATCAATCAAATTGAACACAATACTCTTATTTACTTTAGGATTTGCACGGTATTTTAATGACTCTATTTAAGTTAAAGTCAAATTAAGACAGTTCTGAAAATTTTCCAGCTATCTTACTTTGCCTTTTACTTATATTTTTTGAAAAATAACGTAAAAATACAATTTTAATAGTAATTATGGCTTCAAAGAAAAATTAAACATCTGTTTTTAAAAACAATGCTTAGAAATTGGTGCCCAAAAATTATCGTATAAAACCATTTATTTAGACAGTTAAACCATCATTCATAAAAAATATTAACATATTATTACACAAAGTGTTAATATTTTAAAGAATATAGAACTTCCGTACGGCCCAACAGATGTCACTGTACAAAATTCTCGGTAAATCTAGATCGCGCTATCGTTTAACAGCTACGGATCTTACTACTTGCAACTTAGCGTTGTTCACGCTAGGAACTTGCATGTAAGAGAATAAATAAATTTTTGCAGGGTTTAATTAATTTAAACCCATAATTGTACAGGATTTTTTTATATATTATTTAAAAACAAAAAATGTTTATTTGTTTGTTTGTATGTTATATCTTACAAACAACAAATAATTTGTTTAGGTATGACCATCTTGTTGTGCGTACGTAATAACATAAATAACGAGTCACAGGCCATTTTTAAAACCGAAATAATTATTCATATTAAGCTTATATAAAGCAAGCTTATAAAATGTTTATAATTTTTTGAATGACAGCCACAAATATGACATTTAAAGCAAGGGAATGCGTGAATCGACGAACGGTTTAGATGAAAAAAACTTAAGGCTGTCCTTCATACTGAAATTACCTTTTTTCTGCTTGACAGGTAGGAAGTCACAATATGGTGCGGGTCAATAGCCATTCTTATTTGAAATGCGTTGTATGTTTTGAAATGTTGATCATAATGATGAATAGTTTTCAATAATTTATCGATTTGTCAGATACGATGTGATAAAAAGCCAAACTACTTACTGTTAAAATGAAATGATTCAGAAAGATTTGCTTTACAGTGAATAATAACTAAATGACAATGGTAATGTGATTAAAGTATAGACTAATCTTAGCTTCAACCAATCTTTTGGCAGTATATGAAGGAAGGTTATTATTCATTTACACTAACAATTATTTTTTTTTCAGTATATTATTAAAACTGTTGGTACTTAAGTACCATTGCGTGTAATTTGATTCTTCTTCTACTTCCCTGTTGTTGGGTTATCGTTACTTACGTGAAGCTAAAGAAACAAACGTATTTTTCATATCCTTGATCAATTCCAACTTCAGGAATAAGCTGAGGAAGTACCTTAATTTTCAATAGACATATTGGATATTATTATAACATCCGCAATCTAAGGAATATTTCTTTTCCCTACTTATTTGATAAGATTTTAAATTTAACGTTCAAATACAATTATAAATACAATAATGTATTTCGATATTTTGTTTTTTTTTTAATAGAGAGAGTGTGTCGTGAAAATTGAATTTAATCAGTAATAAACCTAAAAATAAATTGGATTTGAAGTAAAAAAAAATAAAATTAAAACTTAATTACTAACTTATATATGTATATTTATATACACCACCTTATTAATCAGTCAAATGCTATCAATTCGGGAGATTTTTTATGTTATTTACATCGAAACTCGGTTGCAAATCATTGAGCTGAGTATTACAGAAAGCGATTGTTTTTTCCTAGTAACAAATTATTTTTTCCAAAAAAGAAATGAAATATCTTTATTCAATAGTGAATTATACACTTGCTTATTGATTGTCAAATTAACTATCACCAGTTTGGAAAGTAAAGCCACTGACCTGAGAAGAAAGAACCGGCGCAAGACACTCAGCGGGACCAGTCTTTTTTATATATGTATATTCATAAATATTAAAACAATATGCTTCAACATATAAAGAATTTGGGAATGAAAAACAGTATTTGTCAGCTTACAATTCCTGAATTAGAGAAAGTCTGATGACTAGAGACCAACCTAACAATGCACATCTATAAACATCTTTAAGAACATCTTTACAAAAATTTCACAACATGTATTACAAATAAAAAAACTATAAATGTAAAATATACACGTATTTGAATGCATAAATTGAATTTCCTGGACCTATTTTAATGGATTTGCGTTACTTAGGCTATTTTACTTGTAAAAAAATGGCACCATAAAAAATTAAAACCTTAAAAATGCGAATGAAACTACATGTAACCTATCGTCGATGTGCAATATTGAAACAAAATAACTATTGTTGTTTCCTAAGAACACAATTTTAACTTTATATTATATTTTTCATTTATGAAGGCAATTTGTTATATTTATATGGGAGACAATAGATAAGCCAGCCGGTCAGTATTGGCAGAGGATGGGTGCGACGATGCGAGCAAGTTATTTTACGCTTCATGACGCCATGCCGATAGACTACGATCTTGTAATACTTGCTTGATTTATAGCTTAATGCTCTTCAACATGTCTCGTCCATACATGAAATGTAATATACATTTATGAAATAGGTTTTAAGAAAAGAAAGAAAACGCATTTTATAAAATTGTCTTAAGCTTGAAATATGTGTAGGTGTGCTTGAAATATGATGTTTTACTAAATATGAACAAATATTTTGTGTACCTTAAATTTAAATTCTAGTAATAAATTAATATTTTATTTAATAAAGTAGTAATTTTCGTTATGACATTCTTATTTAAGGAAGTGTACAGCTCCTCATTTGATAGCAAATAAGAACTCTTATTCAAATATAATTACTTTATAGGTATGTAAGAATAGAAAATAAATTAACTGAGCTAATTTAAGTGATAATTTGATAAAAA
This sequence comes from Graphium colonna, assembly GCA_025505425.1. NCBI lineage: Eukaryota > Metazoa > Arthropoda > Insecta > Lepidoptera > Papilionidae > Graphium > Graphium colonna. The sequence continues at coordinate 9,254 of JAOCPS010306322.1, read as the reverse complement.
TCTATAAAATGAGATTTAGTAACGTAAAATAGTACGTTCGTTTTGTGTAACAAAATTAAAGAGATAAAAAACCAAATGTGTGTCATATAAAACACTATTTACATCAGCATATTAAAGTTAATAAGAGAAATTGTGAATTATACGCAAATATTCGAAATATTAAAGTTAAATCAATTGAAGATCTTTTGCCACGGTTTATTTTTTAATTTTATCACCCAACGTTTAAATGTTTTGTAGTATTTTCGGCCACCGGTAGGACTAAGGTGTTTGATATTCGAATTTCACTTACTTATCCAACATAATAATAATTAAAGCCTTTATTCAGACAATGCTTTTCACATTTAATTTTTCAATGTAATTATGTTTTTTTAACTTGATTGCCTGTGTGCCTCTTGTGACAAAGGCCTTCTCCAACTCTAATAATTTTTTTCTATTTCTCGCCATTCTTGTCCATTTCCCTCCTGCAATAGCCTTTATTTTATCAGTCCATCTTCTTAATGGTCTGCCTCGTTTCCTTCCTTTAGTATTTACGATCCAATACATTATGGTTTTCAACCACTTTTCGTGACCTCTTATTAAATATCTTACACATTCCCACTTAAGCGTTCAAATTGTTTCTATGACATTTTTGGTCTTAGCGTGTTTTTTGATTGCTGAATTTCTTATTTTATCCGATAGCTTTTTGCCCATCACGTCTCTGTCGATTGCATTTTAGCTTAATTCTAGCTTCCAGAAATGGTTCACGCACTGCCTGCCAGAAGACTTCCCTAAGATATTTTAGAAAAACGAAGACAGCTTCAATTCCAGATTGAACAATAATAATGAATACAAAAACCGAGAAAAAAGGAAACGATATGTTTCTAGTTCACCTAACATGTCAATACAAAATAAAACTAATATTAACAATAAACCACCATATGCTAGCAAAACTGGAGTAAAAGAAAAGATGAAACCCAATATACTTAATTGTGTAAAACAGGGAAGATCTGTTTCATTATTCGATACCTCAAAAAACTAGTGTCTGCCATTCATTAAAATAATACTATTAAAAATAACTTAAATATTACTAAAACAAATTCAATAAAATGCACCCCAAGCCGGCTGGTCACCGTGAGGGACCCTCCAACTAATTTATTCCAGCATAAATCAAATTTACATATTCATGGATCTCGTAAAAAGGATAGCATATTATATGTTACAACGTACAATACCCTAACTTTAAGAACTGTAGAAAGTATCGGAGAACTAATTTTTGCTGTATAAAATATTAAATGGTCAATAATAGAGCTAAGCGAAGTTCAGCGTCTAGGAGAGGCGGAGGATCACGGTGAGTTTATTTTCTATTATAAAGGTAGTACACCAGGCCAGCATGGAACAGGATTTATTATTAAAAATTATTTAAAACCGAATATTGTTGAATTTATTGGATTATCTGAACGCATTATAATAAAATCAACACTCAAACTTATGCTTCCACCAAAACAGGAAAAGTGGTCGTTTATACAAATTTAATCTCCTATCGAACATTACAGCACGGCTAAAATCTATTATTTTTACTCAATACTTGGAAATGCAATAAAAAATCGTACGCATATGAATATCATACTCATACGCGTAATATACGTAAAATACGATTTCAATCCAAGCGTAGAAAGTAGAGTGGATGGAAAAGATGTTATACTTGGCCTGTACTCTTCTGGCAAGCAGACAAGGAATGGTCAAAAACTTATGCAACTACTTTTCGAAACCCAGTTAAAAGCAATAATTCGGAACCGAAATAAAATAAGGTGGAGATGGATTTTTTTAGATGGTCGTTATAAAAACAAAATAGACTACATTTTATCAAAATTTATCAAAGTTATTAAAAATAAAATTTCAACAGTAAACATCGGGTGATTTGAGCTGAACTACGATTCAACGTATATAAACAGAATATGCCATTTAAACTAAAACAAATAAACTTCACAGAACCAGGCAAGACAAAAGATATTAAAGAAAAACTAGAAAAATATTATGGTACACATTACAGAGCTGAATACATCCAATAAGTTTGAAGAAATTCTTAGTATAAAAGGAACATATGTATGTAATAACGAAAAAAGAGTCAAGAAATGGGTTTCAAATAGAACGAATGAATTGGGGAAGCGCACAGGTCAACTAATTTATTTAATCTTAAAAAATAAAAGCATAAGATGTAATAATACTAAATTAAATAAGAAAATTAATATGAGACGAGACTGCCATGAATATAGAATAGATCCGTTAGTACAATGTATTGAAAAGACGGGCGGTATCAAAAAAGTGGCTAGAAGATTAAAAGAAAAAACAACTTGGATACCCACCATAAAAGATCAAAATCACAAATGTAAAAGTAAACGCACAGATATTCTTTCAATAGCTACTGAATTTTTTTAAATTAAATGCAAAAAAACTACCACGTCATCTACAGACCTTGAAGGTGGGGATAATGTACGAGCATTATCACCTGTCGAAATTGACGCAGCTATGAAAAGTCAAAACAAATATAAAGCACAGGGTTTAGATGGCATAAGTAACGAAATCCTAATAGAAAATAAAAATCAGATAGTAACAATCTTCACCCACCTATTTAACGAAGTATTAAAGAGCGAAAAAATCCCTCATCAGTGGACAACGTCTTAAATAACATTGTTGCATAAAAAGGTAGATAAAAATGATATAAATAATTATAGACCAATAAGTTTAATGTCGAACGTTTACAAAGTGTTTGTCAAATGATTACTAAATAGGATGGCAAAAAGTTTCGACAAAAACCAACCGAGAGAACAAGCGGGATTCCGGTGTGGGTATTCAACGTTGGACCACATTCATGTTGTAAAACAAATTTTTGAAAAAGCTTAAGAGTTTAATATCCTATTTTACTGCTGTTTTGTTGATTACAGTAAAACTTTCGATTTCTTAAAATGTGAACAAATTTGGAGTACAATTAAAATCAAGGCATTGAATTAAAGTACATCAAAAAACTGAAAAATATTTTTGAAAACAGTAAGGCAATAATTTAACTAGACAAAGTGGGAACAGAAATAAAAATGGAAAGAGGCGTTAACCAGAGTAACCGTTTGTCGCTAGAAATTTTTACTGCCGTACTGGAGGAAATATTTCGTCAGATAAATTGGAAAAATCACGGACAGTCCATCAACGGCGAATATTTATCAAATTTAAGGATTGCAGACCATAGGATAACCTTCTCCCCGTCAAAATAATCCCTTCAGAACTTGTTAAACGATCTCGATCAGGACAAAAAATAGGGTTAATCATGAATATAAAAAAAAAATAAAGTAATTACAAATGCAAATTTACAAACCCATCCAAATAAAAAACAACACAATTGACTTTGTAAATGAATATATATACCTCGCTCAAGTTGTATCGCTTTGTGAAACTAATTCAAAAGAAAAAGATGTATAGGCAACACTTGGAAACAGTATTGGAGCATTAAAAAAATGAGAAGTAGAAATAAACATTAAGAAAAAACGGAAACTATTTAATACTTGCATTATGCCGGTGCTCACGTATGGTTGCCAAACGTTTTCGAACAACAATCCGACATACGGTCATATTAATTTTGGTCGAATTTACGAATTCGATTTAGTATATACAAATATATATTTCGGCGGTAGGTGAATAAAAAGTGCACACATTTTCAATATCAAATTTTAATTTTAATTTGTTAAGGTTTTGGCGTATTTTCAGTGACAGTTAAGTTTTTAAAGATTGAATCTTAATTAAAGAGATTTAATCTTTAAAAAAATTAAAGTCTTAATAAGCTCTTCAGTTGTTATCATCTTAATTCGCGATTGAAAAATTGGAAATAGGTCGATGAAAAATATTTTACAAACTTGTCGACGTTCAAGTCTGTAGGTTATTTAGTTCTGAAGTTGGGCGAAGGTAAAGTTTCGACTAATGATCATCAAAATAGAACTAGTATTTCCCATAAACTTAGAGAGGTGAAATTTGGTACAGAGTTAGGGTTTAATGGCCACATAAAGGGAAAACTATAAAAACAAAGATAATCGAAGATCTGGAGTACCCGGTGACCCTGATTAGAAAACAAGTTCCCAACCAAACTATTAGAGATCGACATACCGCCTTTAAAAAAATCGAAGGTCTGAAGTATCTGATGAAGAACCCTCAGCTGGTCTCAGCTGTATAAGAAATATGGTAATGCCCCCTTCTATTGGTACATAAAAAAATCGACTGTCATTGCAAAAATCCAGCGTAGTGGGACACATCTTCTAATTTATCTTGCCTATAGTGTCCCACTGCTGGGCGAATGCTTTTAATACCCATATAAATAAAATTAAAGGAAACCTCTGGATAATAATAGACTGGCTTTTATACTTACAAGTTTACAAGAATAAATAGTCGAACGATTATCTTTTTCTATTCGAACATTACACAAATTAAATAAACAAATTACACTAAAATAATAATTTCTCTCAAAATTAGGTAAAAATGTAATGCATTGGACTAAGAGTGGCGGCGTAACCTGCATGCGACGCTAGATGGCGCTGATTTTAAAACGCGCTTACGTTTGTTTTTCCGATAACACAACATTAACTATAATAATAAAGAAATCGCAGTAACGGACCATTGACTTGGCACGACTTTATCTAGATTTCATTACTTTTTAGAAAGAAACAAGCAGCTCTATCGAGACTTGGCTAGTTTTTTACTGAATGTTTTTGGTGGGATTAGATATATGGTTGCAGTTTGCACCTACGGCAATTCATATCCACCTTCGGGTTGACTGGAGAGAATGCCTGAAAGCATTAAGTCCACCCATTTTAATTCTTACAGTAATTGCAATTTAGTGTAAAATAAATAAATGAATAAATTACGTTTAATGTCTAACATTTCTATCGAAGTAATCAACAATTATTTTAACGCAATTCTTGTTTTTACTTTCACTAAAATGTTAAAATGAAATCACTTTGGCACTTTCGTTTTGGTATTTGTGCTGTATTTTGTCTTGTAAAATATGAAGATGTTTTTTAAACTGTTCCTAGATAAGAAACCAAGATGTGATGACATATGAGATGCGTACACTTGTGCAGAAACATATCTGCTGCACATTTGGTTCATCCCAAGTATATTACCGTGGTGGAAATTCTATTTACATTGATTGCTTTTTCGAAACCTAGTTACCATTCTTGTAAAAGCCTTATCAGCTTTATAGGATTTTGTAATTTAATTCTCTTATAGATGTTATAATATTTCAGACCAAATTTAGTATTTTTTTTAATTTGGCTGGCGAAATAAATATAATTTTTTTTTGGAAAAATAAATAAATGTGTGAAAAACTTTAAAAACATACATATGCTATGCAAATTACGGAATAGTTAAACAAATAAATTATCGTTGGTTTTATTTTTTTAAAGAAAATTAAAAGAAACTTTGCTTACCGCAATGAGTTAAAGCCAATCTTTTCGATGTACGCTTCAAAGCCGGAGAAACAAGTTCTCTCATTAACATTTATCTCTTTAAATTGAGTCACCTACATATAAATAAAAATGCAATAAAGTCCACAATAATATTTTAAAAACACTACTTTAATAGTATTATTAATATGCATATATATCTTTAAGATTTAACAATTTTACCAAAAATATGTGTATGGAATATCATGCCGCACCCATATTAAGATTATAAGAAATTATATTCGTGTACAAAAATACTTCTAAAAGTATCAAATTAAGTGATTTAATTATATCAACCAATTTAATACAACTTTTCTGTTGCCTACAATTAAATATTTAAACTTTGTGACAACTGCATTGCGTTGATGAATTCTTATCAAGACTCTTCAAAACTTTTTCTTGTGCACACCAAGCCAAGCATATATTAATTAAATACATTGTTTTATAATAATACAAAAAGTAAAATTGAGTATAATAAGATAAGGAAAATATTTTCTTTTCTGAAAATTTACTTTTCTCGAGTAATCCGAGAATTTTTAACATAGAAATGAAATTATATCTTCTGATCTACGATAACTTAGTCATATAAAATTAAGTGTTCTTACAACTAGAAAAATCTTAAGTTAACTTTTTTCTTTTCTAGTCCTTCTTCCTAGACTAATTCCCAAATTACTTGAAGTCAACTTTATATAGCAAGTGTGCAAATTATTTAATAGTTAACGACGCCAGGACAATATATCGGTATGTCTTTAGATGCTCGACTTAAGCTATGATCATTGTATTTCATTAATAACTTTCTTATATTATCCGTAAAGTTGTCTCTCTTATTTCAAAAAATATATATTTTAATAAAAATAAAGTGGCTGTTTGTAACTTCAAAATAAAAAGATTTAAATAACTACATATAAAAGTAAATAGGGCTGCTAAGGAAAAAACAACTGTTGTTTTATTTCGACTGTTTGTCTTGTCTATTCTGTCTTGATCTGTCTGTCTCTTTGGATCAGCTTATCTCTTAAACGGCTGGACTAGTGATGTGAGTCGAGTAGAATTTTGTCTATCGAGTTACTCAAGGCAACTAAGGCGACTTCAGTGATAATCATGACGCATGTTGAGAGTTCTAATTATTTAAGGTAAAGAATTTATTATATTGATACCTCCTCAGATTGGAGAATAATACAGACAGAGCGCAATGATAGAATATTGAAGCTAGTGCGGTGAATAAACTTTTAGTCTACAGTAATGTAAGTAAAGATAAATTGTGGATTACATTGACATCATTCAGCACAATTTTTTAAATAAACGGCCAATTTTTAGCAATTTTTACACACACATTGGAGGAGGCGTTTTTACAAGTTGTCAAAACACACATGTCTATGTCTATATATGTATGCATCAATCACTTTGACAATTTTATTTGACAACGTTCCATTTGAATTAATTTCTAATCTAAGATTGATACATATACCCAAATATATCACATGATGACATGTAACGAAATACGAATATTTATGAGTCACTTATTACAAAAATAAGCTATTTATTTTTAAAGGACAAAGCCCAAAAGTAGTACCAAAAATTATCATGCTTTGGAATCAAAATTATTCAGTTATTATTTTTATATTTTTTGGATTGGAATTTAATTTAAAGTATAAAATTAAAAAATTGCCTACCTTCGTGATGTTTGTATAATCTGTCATAGATATGTAGAATGTAAAAGAAACTATATTTGTATAAATCTTCGAAACCTGAGGTTTCTTTACAAAAATATTTTCCTTGGGAGTTAATATCATAAGTCTAGTCTCCAAAAAAAATATTTGGACTTGTTTCAACTTTGTTTGTCATAATAAAATGGCATTGTTCTTTCTATATCTAGCTTTTTCACCTATTTCGCTGAATAGATTGGATGCCCTAAGTTGACTGAGTGTTTCAAATGATAACTATTCACTTACCACGTACTTTAGATATCACAGGCAACATAATGAAGTCAAAAACAGTCATTCAAAGACGAAGAAGATTCTGAAGCTGAGCCGTATAATATGGCTAACATTTTGAGCGAGGACACACTCTAGTGATAAATTGGAATATGAACCTTTAAGCCACGTGACATTGAATATTACTTGTTCGTGACAAATTAAAAGTAAAGAATGTTCTTGTTTAAAACGTGTATATATATGATTATTTTAAGATGTTATCGATGTTCGACGTCAATATATTATGCATCGATGTAATATCGGGTTTAAAGGTTGCATTGAAATACAGAGAACGATAATATCTAAAAAGTAATGACTTTTTCATTGGCACATAAAGACAACGTCATACAAACGTTCAAGGTCCTCCATACTCAAAGGTTATAACAAAATCATCCTTAATATTGTATGTTAAAGTTATTTATGATATTATTTTTTTTACTAATTCAATCTAATGTGCTGGCCATAGTTGCTTTTTGACAGAGCGATCTATAAACGAAGAGTAGTTATTCACATTATTTAAAAATAAATTTGTGCGTATTTTGACATTATACCCCATGCTATTGCAATACTGATTAAAATATGTACTTAGAATTTTTGTATACCAATAGCAAATTTACGTATTATCGTTTTCTATGACAATTCTAAAGAGCCTGCCTAATGAAAGAATCTATTATATCATGTGATTATTTTATTTAAATGTGACATTAACTAATCAAAATATCTTTTAATAACTATTTACGTCCAAATAAAAAAGAAATTCAAAATATATCACTAAATGAAACCGACAATTAAGTCCATACAATAGTTTTCCTAACCTAGCGAGCGAAGACAGTGAGGTTAACAATTATAGATTTTTTTTATAACACGGGAAATGTCTCTATTCACTTCGCCGTCCATGCTGTGGGGGCAGTGAGGTTTCGTGTGGGGATCTCAACCAAATGTAAAATTACCCACTAAACGCCGCGGTATTCCTCCTTCGCCTTATCAGGTCGTGGTACCTACGTTAGTTTACCCACGGCTCGACTGGGGAAGCCCTTTCGGAATTGACTTGTATGTGGAGGGGCTTAAAATTAAGCCACTCCTCTCACCTTATGATGGCCCTCTCGGAACAGCTTGGGGGGAGGGCATCCTTCATATTGGGGGTGGCGGATGCCCCGACCTGTCGTGCGAGGTCTAGTGCAGGTCCGCGGCGTACTGTGCATGCCAGCAAACGAGGCTACGGCGGCCCAACTCTGCTTTCTGTTGGCCATCGATCGGACGACGGCCAGCAGCGACAAGTCCCGCCCAACTGCACTAACGAGCGCGTCGCGTTAGGCATCCCAGCCCGTGCACACGGCGAGCGTGTGCTCGGCTGTGTCCACGGCGCTGGACGCGCAGTGGTAACACCCGGGATCCGACTCAATCCACACAAACTTCCACAGGCAACGACCGAAAGAGACAAGTTGTGTGAGGAAGTATGTTGGCTCCCGATGTCTTGCCTCCATCCACTGGCGCAGGACGAGGACGAGGACGATGAACTCGACGAGCTTTTTGCTCATCGAGGCGTTGTACAGGCGGTGGCATACGCTTCTCCCCTCCCCCCGCCACCGCAATTGGGGAGCAGCCTGGTGAGCATTCACGAGAACGCCACCAGCTTTGGTGCTAGTATCCAGAAATGCTCACCGAATCCCCATCGGCTGTTGAGAACGAGACCAAGATACTTCATGGTCCCGCCAACAACGATAAAGGTTTCGCCCACCATGATGGAGCAGTCGCGTGGGGGCTTGGTCCGAGGCCCACGGAAGAACATGGCCTTGAACTTCTCGAGGGCCTCTTCTAGGCCCAG
>JAOCPS010306213.1:0-12939 GCA_025505425.1 Graphium colonna | reverse complement strand
CCTACCCGTGACCATGAACGCTGTACAGGGTTCGAAACGTCGGGTGATAAAATTTAAAAATAAACCGCGATAAAATCTGTAAAGTTGTTTTATTTAAAAATGTCTCATATTCGCGTAAGTCTTAAAAACAAAGATATAAGAAATTATAATATCTTAAGGCAAGCGCCCACTAAGACGAGGTGAATCTGACATTTTAGGAAAATCGCCCCAATCAGGTGTTATAGCATTTGTACGTATCGGCATTATATGCTTTGCTGATTTCCATTGTTTGCTTCAAAATGAGCTGCTCAGAAATTGTTACAGCTCTTAAACTTCTGGGCAAATACCATAAAATTGTTTCGGATTCTTTTTTATTTTTTATGAAAAGTAAGACAAACGAGCACACGGTTCATCTGATGATAAGTGATCCAGTCTCCCATACACAAACGCAACATCCGTAGAGTTGCGTTTCCTGGGAGATTGGATACAATAGGTTTATTGGATAGGATGGGGCTGGGATTAAGGATTTGTAGGGGAAAGGAATAGGAAAAGAAGGGAGTACACAGGAACATCCGCCATCCTCAAAAGTCATGCATATTTAATTTTTACTGACTTTGTAAAGGGCGGCAGTACTTCCCCGGGCGAGCATGAACGTAGAAGTTGAGCAAAAGCTGTGAAAAGATGTTATGCTCTACCAACTCTAAGAAAATATCATTTAGTTATGAAGAATATGACAAAACTTAAGATGTTTACCACATTTTAATGACTATGTGTAAGAATTGAAGATGTTGGATTATGTAATAGCGTTTTAGCTTCTACAAATTTGAGCAAGCTAGAGCGCTACATAATATTTCCAAACAAAAAGTTAAGTAAGCATTAATTTTTCAAAATATTTTTTGAAAAATTAATGCTTACTTACTTTTTTCTTTTTGCAAAGAAGTAAATATATGAAAGTGGTATTACCCGTTATTGGGTAAATTCCCTCTTTAGGAAACTGAAAAAAACGTACTGCTAAAATCTATGACAGTGTTTTATATTTTATCCATTTAATATCCCTAAAAATCAAAGTAAAATGATGGTAAACAGTGCGATTGTTCTTATACAATATATATTGTTATTTGCAATAAGAGATGCGGCTGAAAAGATTATAGAGCTAAAGAACAACTTTTTTAGGCTTTTAGGTAGATTCAGATTAGTTTAAATATATTTTGTCCTTTGTTATATCGTTGAATATGTTTAATAAAGTTTAATGCTGAGTTTTCCTTGCTGATTTTATTCAAGTATATGTTACAAAATACTAACTGTGAAAACTGTTTATTTTCAAATTCAAAGACATGAAATCAGAACTCTAGTTTTTGATTAAAATCATTTCAATTGCTATTTACATATGCATTACATAAACATTGCTTATTTTATTAACATTTTTTTAAAAGAGGAGGAGGCAACCAAGAAAGCGGCTCACCTGATGGTAAGTGATCACCGCCGCCCATGGACTTCCGCACCACCAGAAGGGTTACAAGAGCGTTGTTGGCCTTTAAGGTAGGAAAATGCTGTTTTTTTGAAAGTCTGTAAGTCATATCGGTCCAGAAATACCGCTGGCGATAATGCATCCCATAAGGAAGTTGTGTATGGCAGAATATGTCGATTTTGTCATTGCAGTTATTTATAACCGCTGAATATAGTTTGTATTGTAATCCATTTCTATTAAGCATAAAAAACGAGCCGTAGTAGCTCAGGCGCCCTATTTATTAGCTCAGTAAATAAAAGTGAGAAAACTGAAAAAAAATTAAAAGTAAAGGGTAAAGGGTTCGAAACATCGGGTGATAAAATTTAAGAATAAACCGCGGAAAAATCCGTAAAGTTGTATTATTTAAAAATGTCTAATATTCGCGTAGGTCACAAAAACAAAATTAAAAGTAAAAGTTTGCTCGAGGTGAATCTGAGTTCAAACCTGGGTGTCAGTGCTTCAGAACTCACTAAAATAAGTTAAATTTGTCCAATTCAATTATAGATGGCGTATGCAGTCAAAAAATTAATTAAATTGAAATGAAATGAAATTGAAGTCACGTGGTACGTACAAGAGCACTAATTAGATAATTCCTAAACATTGTATATGAAATTGTGCAAACCTATCAAAGTCCGGCAACGCTCTTCTTTTGTGTTGCTGGAGTCCATAAACGGTGGTGATCACTTAACATTAGATGAGCCGTCTACACGTTTGACTCCTTTACCAAAAACCCTAATTTGAACACTTACTATTTTTGGAGTCCCTGTAATGCAGATATAAAATGTTAATAAAAAATGGCTTTAATATACACTTTCAGAAGAAAAATTTAAATTGTACAAATTGGACTGACAATGATTGATTATACTGAAACGATTTTGTAAACAAGGTTATAGTCAGACATGACACTCATAAAATGTTTTTATCTCGTATTTACCAGTGTCTTATAATAACAATGTATATTTTTCCAATCAAACATTCCCTTTGAAAAAATGTTCCCGAAGGCATATTTAACTATAACGGGATCTATGAAAATTGCTATTGGTTTTTTTTTGTTATTCTATGAAATTATTTATATACTCCAATCTATATTATAATTGAAGCAAATATTAAATTATAATTGTATAACATAATAAATTTTCCAGAGAAAATTATAAACCGTCTTCAAACGCCTTAAAAGTGAACTTTCGAGACATTTATTTCCCTTACTTAATTGTCTTCTCTAAAAATCATATAGGACCACTTCGAAAGCATATCCCGTCAGAGTAAGAGATTTTTTTTTTAAATCGGTTAACAAATTACTAATATACGCACGAACATACTTAAAAAATAGAAACATCCTAATTGAGATATTTCTATTTATTGAACTCGGAAATTAATTAAAAATAAAATATTAACAACTTTTTTACTATGAAGCTTCGAACGTAAACTACACAAAACCTTACGGATGGTAATATAAAGTGGGGTAAAAATGTCATAGCAGAATTTAAATTCTTCGAGATTAAAATTACTTTGCTGATATGGTATTGAAATTTTCTACGAAAACGTTCTCGCTACACGGAACCGTTCAATTGTTCAGTTTGCCGTTTTAGAGACCGTATCTTTCAGTATGACGTGAAACGTAAAGAAAACTTGTTGTATTTGTCAATGAAAGTGAAACGATGGTTATAATTGTTTTGTTTTTAACATTTAGCCATTTCTGAATCTAAAACTATAAAAAAAGAAAATTTTCACTCCCGATCAAGCGCTTATTGCATATTCTAATGAATCTATGTTTATATAATGTTTTTGATCACTGAGAAATACTCATCTCTACCGCCTTTTACCTGATTAAGTGGAAATTTGAAAGTAATATTGAACTCAGTGGGCGAGAGTTTCGCTGTATTCGAAAACTGCTCGATAAAACGATGAAATTCGTTTGAAGTATTTATTTATAACTACTGCCTGCGGTTTCACACACGTATTCTATTTTATAAGTCAAAAATCTATAAACTAGCTGATCTCTGCTCGTCAATCAAATAAACACATGAATTCTTCACTTTTATAATGTTACTATAGGTTACTGTTCTTACTAGCTATTACGCAGGATAAAGGCAAAAAATGTATTACCCTCCATTATGTTAGTCTTGTCATTCCATGTTCATTATATCATACCCTTTGTCTTTAATATCATAAACTTCGGGTCCTAAAAGTTTTCTAAAAATATATTATTTCTAAAGATATTTATGAAATCTGCAATAGAAGTAAAAACTATTTAATAAAAGATCATCGAGAAAATTACATCAATTCTATGAGTAATACAACGCATATAAATGCAATAAAAATTCATATAGATCGTTTCGAAAATATTCAGGTGAAGTTTTCAAGAAATCTTTCGTTTCGATTAGGATTCATGCGCAAATTAACAACTTATACAAAGAGATGCAAGTATTTTGAAATGCGTATCCTGCAAAGCCGAACGGTAATTATAGACATATTTATTTTCCACAAAATCCTGAAAGGTAAACTAAAAACAACACTCTTGGCAACGTATACCTCAGTATACCCTTGCGGCATTTAAGACACAGGGAACTGTTCATAGTACCAAGTCATCGTTCTAATGTTACCTATAACAAAGCTCTATCAAGAACATGTCTCATCTCATATTCTTGGTGATGATCTTTCAAATTTCAAAGAGAAGCTAAATGCAGTATCTTACTTTAAAATTTAATATCTATTATTTAACCATTGTTGCACGCAATTTGTATTTATTTTTAATTTTAAGTTAGGCTTAGTTTGTGGTACTTTTTTTCTCATCAGTCTGCCATAATTTATATATTTATATATTTTTATTCCACTTGTTAATGTTATATATCTTGATGTCATCGCATATCTGAAATAACAGCAGATTGACGTTAAAAATCTTTTTGTATTGTAGTTAATAACGTTATTGTTCTACTGTGTGATGCTTATAACAATAAAATAAAATAAATAAGATACAGAATATATTTAGAGAGGGCATTTACGAACCCCGCTGCACTTTGAACAAACATTTCTTTTTAATCTTGTACACGTTACAAATCAGCATATACCTTATACAGGCTGTTGATACTTGACCCATGCTATTGAATTTTAAGAACAAAAGTTAGTTCTCACAGTTTTTAACTAATTTCCACCGATTTCCTTTATTATTTTATAAGATTTTAGTATTCTAGAGTATAAAAGGTACTTGATGTGGCGGCAAAAATTAAATTATAATATTTGGATTATTTGAAACTCTGTCATGATTCATATAACGGGAAGAACAATCTCTTAGCATTACTTCACCCGTATCATATGTATAACTCTATTAAACTAGTTTTCTCTTAAATCAAGTTTCAAAATTTTGAAGGACCGTTTCTAAACAATACCATATCAGACAAACAAAGAATTTTTAAATCGATTCATAAATGATGGGAGATATAAGCGAATATAGATAAAAAATATAGACCTTGGGTGTAGTCAAGGCATCGAGAGCCGACTTACTTCCTTACGCAGCTTCTCACAGGATACGGCAGTCGGATTCCGGGTGTCACCACTGTACGTCCGGCGCCGTGGACAAAGCCGAGCACACGCTCACCGTTTGTATGGGATGGGACGCCCAACACACCACGCTCATTGGAGCAGTTGGGCGGGACATGTCACTGCCGGCTGTCATCCTATCGATGATCAGTAGCGAGAAAAGTTGGGCCACCATCGCCTCGTTGCCGATCTACTGTAGCTGGCTTCACACGGTCACTGTGACGTTGGCGTGGTGATGGGAGCTTGTTGTCGCGCAGAACCTGCTTGACATGTTGTAGTTCAGTGGCCAGATGTTCCTCGTCGCAGATCCCGCGTGCTCTCCGAAACATAGATTTGCCCACAGTAGATAACTGTAAATGATGATGGTGAGAGTCACCATGTGAATATCAATTTGTGTGGATTGATTTCCTATGTACAGTGTGGCTCAATGTACTGTTGGTATTGCAGCTTACTGAAACATCTAGAAAGGCTAAGGAGTTACATGCCTCTTATTCCATTGTAAACTTAATTTTTGGGTGTATGGAATTAAGATGATCCAAGAATGCATTTATTTTATCTGATACTAAAATTGTGAATGTGTCATCTACATACCGTTTATAAAATCTAGGATATATGGGAGCTGTACTAAGGGCCTTCTTTTCAAAGTCCTCCATAAATATTTCAGCTACAGTGGGAGATACTGGGCAGCCCATAGCTACACCATCCGTCTATATGTAGAATTCTTCATTCTTCATAATTCCTCATTCTTCATAATTCAAGAAATAGCCAGATGTACGGCAATGTTTAAGAAGTAATGCATATTCTGAAGGCATGTTCTTCTCATTTAGCTTTCTAGTTACAATTGATATACAATCTTCTATAGGCTACTTACTATAGTTTTATTATCAGTGAGGCATAGGCGTTTTATCTCACTAACAAAATGGTATGAATCTTTTGTGTCAGCTGTTGTGTGTCCTCTTAATGGTGTAAGGATATTAACAAGTTTTTGAGCCAGTCTATAAGTTTGTGAGCCAATCTGGCTAACTGGGTAACCTATACAATTTTGGAGGTTTGGGGCATGAGGGTATTAGCATTTTGTCCTACCCGTGATCATGAACGCTGTAAAGGGTTCGAAACTTCGGGTGATAAAATTTTTAAAATGAACTGCGATAAAATCCGTAAAGTTGTTTAATTTAAAAAAAAAGTACCCAAGAATGTTTATTAATATCCTACAATAATCCATCGCCTTATTTACACTTCCGCGTCTTTTATCGAACAAAGCCCGGAACGTTTGTGTTCAAACAGAAAATTAAACAAATTTGAAGCAATTTATTAAAATTCCCTTTATTTATTCACTATGTTTTTTGTTAATATTTACAGTTGTTGGATTATTACTGTAACTATATATATATTGTTTTTATTTATCTAAAAATTTTAACATTAATACTAGCATAATGTAACCTAATGGCCAGGTGAGGCAAAAAGATCTTTAATAAATTTAAGTTTCTTAAATATACATAAAATTGTCTTTTACAGTTGTACACACAAGTGTAGTGTGCATAGATTTTTTACTTTTAAGAGCGTGCTTGTATAGAATTGTATGAATATAAAGAGTTATATGTAAACTACTGTGTTCAAAGTAAGCACCAGTAAATGTTCATATATTTGATGTCATGCAAGTTTTTCCTTAATTAGTGTATATTGTTAAATGAAAACATAATAATTCAAATACTTTTATATTTATAAAAGACTATACATTTATGAAATAAAATTATAAATAATTTTTAGCGAAACCCCTTAAGTGTGTCGCAGTTTGTTAATAACATAATGTTAAGCTTATATTATTATGTGTTTCAAAAAAAATATATAGGGGGTCTGTGTGCTCTTCGCTTGAATTTTTGTCCTAATTGTACGAGTAAATAGGTAAATCATTTTTTATATAAAAGGGAAGGGAAAGGAAAGGGTCATATGTGACTGTAAATATTTCATGACAAGTTTCATATAGATAAAAATATTTACTCTGATTTAATATATAACTTATGGCATAAAAGATCCAGAAGTAAATTATTTGTGGATATTTAAAATTTATTATAATATGCGACACGTCATAAAACGCACTACAACTACAAGACTAATATAATAATTTTGTTTCTTAGAAAGAACTCTCTATAAATTTCTTATTTGCTTTACCTACTTTTTTAAGATCTTTTTAAACAGTATTATACATTATTTATTTATTAAAAGATTTAAAATGGAACTAAATAACCTTCAGATGTTCTAGGTGTGCGACGTTTATATCTTTTATTACATGGACTGCCAATGCACAGACTCCATAATTTATAAGAAAATTAATAAATTTAAAAATAAGTTAAGTTATTCGGCTGAATGGCTGATTCTATCCTAATAAAATTTTATAAACCTTTAAAGTCTGTTATTCTTACAGCTATAGTAAAGCCCTTAATCAACCAAAATAATTTAGTTCCATACACTTAAATATACTATTGATTCAAAGGGTCCCGTTGGACCTTCACAAGCAATCACAGCTCGACCGCAGTATTTTTTAAAGTAAAAACTAATTCCCGTTTTCGCTATTTATCAGAAAAGATTAATTGATGTATTGTTTAAATAAAGGATAACAAAGGACCAACCCGACAGTGAATTTATTTGCACAGTGACATATTTACAGAGTTACATAGTTTGAGTTATACCGTATTAATGAAGTATATCATTCGTTTCAATCCAATCTCATGCCAAGAGCTTTTTGCTATAAATTTAATGTTTTTAAATAGTCTTTAGCATTTCTTTTTATGTTTTTTTTATATTTTTGTAGCACCTTTTGCCAAAAATTTGACACCTTTAATTGATTTTGTAGTGTCTTCGTATTTAAGTTTGAATTTTATAAAATAATTCACCCAAAAAACTACATTTTTCCAGAAGGTTTAAATAGTGTCATCAGAGTGTTCAATAACATGCAGATTTTGCCGAAACCTTCGCATAGTTCAAGAAGGAAGTTTTATGTAAAAAAAATATTTTCTCAGTTATCCCATTATAAAAATACACGGAATCATAAATAACGTAGTTCCGAGGTTACAAACAAAAATATACGGAATAAATATTGTTTTCTATGTTACAGAACATATAATCAATTACAGTGTTCCGTGCCCTATATTTATTAATTATGAATGAATATTAAATAAATGGCATATGCATAGAGGTATTATGAATATCATGTGCATATGCACATGATAATTATGCTATAAAACGTGTGTATGTATCCAGACAGAAAAATCACTAGTTTATATTTTGACCATTTTAAGTACGCTCTAGGCTTGTGCTAGGAAATGTATTACGACAATAGTCGAATGGCGAGATTTGAACCTTCGACCACGTGTTCGGAAGTCCGTAATCTGTTGTTTTTACATTTACAATTAAAACAAATGTTTAACAAACTTCCAGACACTTGCTACTGCGAATTGTAAATATCTTTTACTCAAACATTTTCCAAGACTTGCTAAAGATGCATTCTTTAATAAGGTAACGGTAAATGTACTTCACTGCCCGTTGTTCTAGAAGTATCTTCTTTAGCATTACCACGGCATCGTATTTATTGACTCTTTTAAAATCAGCTTTACACATTGATTAGAAACCTTTGAAATCGACCATCGGTTTTGTAATGTGCTTTTCACAATAGGAAACTATCGAGAGCTGTCGAGTCAACGAGCCCTATGATGCTATGAGAAATATTCAATCGATCTGTAAGTATTGTAACATCAAGTGTAAGTGCCTATTTATACGACAGTAAATATATTAGATAGTAATAACATATAAAAAGAATTAATTTTAATAAAGAAAAATGTTTCACTGTTGTTTGTCTTTTAAAACAAATAAATATAAAAATAATTAAATAATAAATAGTAAATGCAAATGTTATAAATCTAATTTAATAATTAAATGATTCCGATTAAGAGGCAAATTATATTGAATTTCACAAAAAAGGCAATAAGGGTAATGATCAAAAACGGATATAACAAAGCAATTCACACAAATGACTGCTGTCGAAGAAAACTGATTTCATCACGAACATTAGAAGTACTATCATTTACGCCGACAATATGGTAAGACATTTTAACTTCATTCTTCGCTTAGTTTGCCGACTCAGTTTTGTTGCTACTGTGGATGGTGACTTTATAATTTGGCTGTGTGGTTCTCTTTGAAATTTTAATATTAGAAGAATATAGTACAGACTGAAAGTTGGCAAACATTTAGAAAATCTTTTGAATTTAAATAGGAAAATAATAATAAAATGTCTGTTAGAAATTCTTGAAAATTTTCTGTTCATAGCAATTTTTTCTAAGTTTTTCATTGCAGATATTGGATAATACAGAATTTTTTTATTTAATGAAATAAAAAGGTCAAAAATTTTAAGTGAATATCCATTTAATGTTACAAAGAAAATGAAATAAACACATTACATTTCTTGACAAATCTCGTGTAGTGTATAAACATAAATGAAAAATATTTTTTACACACGTTCGTATTTTTTTACATTTATAAATGCTTCATAAAATATTTACTTTGTTAATTAATAAGATAAAAAAAATCATTAAGTAATTGGTATTTATCAATTTCATCACAAAATGGAATTTTGTGAACAGAAGTATAGCAGGGTGTTTGTCTATGTGTAATATATATTTGTAAATAGCGCTTGTAACAGAAGACGTATATCTTATCTTAAGAGCAACGATTTAAGAAAAATCACGATAATTTCAGCTGCGAAATAACTCACAAAATGTTGTATTCATCATATCAAATAAATCATTCAGTAAAAAAAATAAATAAATGATCCTAAAATTGACACATTTTACCCAAACGCTACATTACTTAAGAT
Organism: Graphium colonna; assembly: GCA_025505425.1. NCBI lineage: Eukaryota > Metazoa > Arthropoda > Insecta > Lepidoptera > Papilionidae > Graphium > Graphium colonna. The sequence continues at coordinate 3,049 of JAOCPS010306213.1, read as the reverse complement.
CAAAGTGCCTAATTTAAGAAAACGCTAGATTCATATGTAAGGATATATTCATTTAATTATGGATAATATATTAATGATTAAATTAATTAAGATTTTATCCATTATTTAATTACATTTTTTCTATCTACTGTTATCATAGTTCTATATAAGTGATATATGGTTCCATGTATTCACTTAAACTTCCTGTGTTATATGTATTGATTAAAACGTAGTGACATTGAGCAGTCTTACACTTCAGTTTGAGTTTTAATGTTACAGGATTACATTTTAAAATGTTAAGGGCCCGAAACGTTGGGTGATAAAATTTAAAAGTAAACCGCGATAAAATCCGCATAGTTGTTTCATTTAAAAATGTTTAATATTCGCGTAAGTCTCAACTAAAATAAACGGCAATTTATCCTGGAACAACAATTTATTATCAGTTATTGTTAAATATGTTTTCAGGCCATTTTGAGCAAGGGTAAAGAAAATATTACATTATTATTCCGGGACGCGGGTCTTGGGACATTTTATTGGAGACAAAAATATTTTATGGGTGTAATATCTCACAATAACATTATTTTAAAACATATGACCCTTACCAGTTACAACCAGTTTTATTCGCACAATTTCAGTTCCATCTACTGAAAAAATCTTTTTGTATTACTATTATATAAATACACATTTATTTCGTTTATTTATTTATTTACTTAGAATACAGATTTATTGCGGTCGCAGTTACACTGAACAACCCATATTAAAGACATGTGTGCGTGATTTGATCATTTATCCAGCTGCTAAGGAATGCAACAAGAATTTTTTTAATTAGTACAGTATTTAAAGAGTAGTTAATTAAATAAAAGACGGGAAAATATCTTCACAATTTTCACACATATGAAAAATAACATGTCGTTCATCGTTGTTTATTAATTACATACTTTTTTATTGGATGACTTATTGATGCAAAAGAGTTTATATTTTAATCAACCGCTGTGAAAACGAGATGAAAAGAAAACATTATTTCTGAGAAATTCCGAAGCCCAAAATGTCGCCGAAATAACTTAAATTTGTAAACGTCACATCCAAACGGTATGGTTTTGGTATGCGACTGGTTGTATGCGGTTGAACATACTTTGATCATATATCAAAACTTTGATTGTTTTACAATAAATTGAAGGTACGTAGTAGTACTGACATACATTCGTATCCCTAAAACATTTTTGGAGAAACTTTAAAATAAATCTAAAATGTCAATTTATTGATTTTTTTTTTAATATGCAATTATAACTATAACATAATAAATACATTCTTCTTTCTAGTCATATTCCCAAGTAATTTGGGGTCAGCTTCTAACCCAACAAAATATTAGCTGAATATCAATTTTGATACAAAGTGACTGAACTTGCATCTGAACTCCGCAACCCAAAGGTAAAAACTAAATTTAATGGGTGGATTAGTTAACAGATTCTTTGAAGGCACTGGCATCCTACAACGATAGTCAAAGTTGTTCTTGACAATCAGGACCGACTTTTTACTTGCCTATCCAACGCGTAGATCATTTTAATTTTAAGGAAATTGGGTGATCTGCCCGTGTTGCCCTTTTTTTCCTTTTTTTACGTGGATGAAATGCAGATAACGCATACTCGGACTCTCAAGGCAGGGCCACGGAAACGGTTTCACACATTCTCGTTACCTCACCAGCATTGGCCGCATAAACAGACCTTCCTCGGGGGCCTCTCCCCTAAAGTAAGGCGTACCGCAGTAACGAGCATGCCTTCCTATTTGGCCTCGGTGTTATGGGCGACAAACTCCCGCGAGTAAGCGCCCGAAACCTTGGGAGCCAGAAGAGCAAGTGCCAATAAGCAACAAGCCTCTCGGCCCCCATTGCGGATACGGCACAGGGTTCCGCCGCTAACCCGGATTCGAGTAGCAGAAGGCAGAAATCTAGCCCCGCACCCCCTCCATCACGCAACGATGATGCACTCTCTGTTCTCTTACTCTCAAAGCCTGATATTCGATGCGACCGGAGAGGGATCAGGAGCAGAACTGACTTTTTACATGCATATCCGACTCATAGATCTTCTTTTTAGGCAATCGGGTGATCAGCCCACTTTGCCCTAACTTATTAATTCATTTTATTCTGTTCAAATTGAAACCAGAGCAGAATGTATTCTCTATTTACAAATTTGTCACTGAATACTGAAAAATACCCGCTTCTAAAAACATTAACGATTTCATAATAAATTTCATAAAAAAATATTTATGATGAACCAAAAACGTACCATCCTTTCTTTCATGTTAGAATCCACTATATTCATGATTATCCCTTCTAGCAATTTATGCAGTTCCCATGGTACGGGTTGCGGATACGGCGCAGGGTTCCGCCGCTAACCCGGATTCGAGTAGCAGAAGGCAAAAATCTAGCCCCGAACCCCCTCCATCACGCAACGATGGTGCACTCTCTGTTCTCTTACTCTCAAAGCCTGATATTCGACGCGACCGGAGAGGGATCAGGAGCAGAACTTACTTTTTACATGCTTATCGGACTCATGGATCTTCTTTTCAGGCAATTGAGTGATCAGCCCACTTTGCCCTGAGTTATTAATTCATTTTATTCTGTTCAAATTGAAACCAGAGCAGAAGGTATTTATTTTCTATTTATGAAAAATATCCGCTTCTAAAAACATTAACGATTTCATAATAAATTTCATAAAAAAATATTTATGATGAACCAAAAACGTGCCATCCTTTCTTTCATGTTAGAATCCCCTTTATACATGATTATCCCTTCTATCAATTTATGCAGTTCCCGTGGTACGGTGGCACTCATATTCCTTAATAAAGTAATATTTCAAGCATGCAATTATGTGAAAAGTACAATGTCAGTGGAAAACAAATGGAAAAAAAATGCATTACTGATATCGAAACACAAATTTATAATTGAATTTGGAACTCACCACGCCAGATTATTTGCGTTTTTACTTGGAAGGACATTACATAGGCTGCACTGAAAGTTTTAAGAATGGAATATTTCCACTGTTCCTGTCATGTTAAAATCTTTTTAATTGAA
>JAOCPS010306102.1:0-12940 GCA_025505425.1 Graphium colonna | reverse complement strand
CTCTGGTGTTGCGTGAGTCCATGGCGACAAAGATCACTTCCTATTACGTGAGCCGGTTGCTCGTTTACTTCTCTCCTGACTTTTAGAAACCTATATAATAACCTTTATGGTAGCAGGTATAGTGAGATGGCAGACGTCTTGATGATAAGTTCTGTTACCATAATTGTTCTTTTATTTATTTTGTTCCAATTTATGCAGAAGCACAGAAAGGTATGACAGTATTACAGTTGTTGTTAGCTTGGGTTGAATATAATAATTTATTTTTATTTATTTATATATTCTTCATTTTAAAACTTTAAAACTAAGGATTACAACGGACAGGCTTAATGCCTTGTGGCATTCTCTACCAGTCAACCCTGGGCGCGGTTGTTAGAAGATTGTGCATATGTGCATATGGTGCAACAAAACAAAATATTATGATGATATATAATAATAATTACTTGTAAAGTTATAATAGACAAATAAATATGTATACATAAATAAATATAAATACATAAATAAATATTATATAATGAAAAGAACTAATATATACGATAGTAATTCACAGATTTTATTAAAGTTTTGTTCCATTTAGGTACAGTTCACAAACTAACCGTTTAAAACGGAACTTGCTTGGAGCTCTACGTATGTCTTTTGGCAATGAGTTCCAGAGTAGTGTTTCCTGAATAGTGGATGAGTCATGGAGAAAACTTGTGCTATATTGAGGTATAACAATTTTTAGATTATTAGCCGAACGAAGAACTCTTACATTGTTAAGAGAAAGGTATTGAATTTTTTTTCTTGAGATAATATAGTGAAGTTGGATCTTTTAAAACTGAGAACAGAACAAGCAAAATTCTTAAATTACGCCTTTGTTTAATAGTAAGTCAATTAAGTTGCGAGCGATAGGAAGAGACATGGTTATATTTTTTTGAATGCCGAAAATATATCTTTTACAATTGTTTCGCAGGCGTTCAAGCTTGTTAGGAATTGAATTTTTAACTCTGGGTAACACACATCTGCATAACCAATTATCGGAATTATAAGCATTTGAATTAACGTTAACTTGGTCTTAAAAGGGAGAAGAAATTCTTCTGAAATTAACGGCTGATTTCAGTAACATGTACTTCCCAGTTCATAATATTGTCCATAAAAAGGCCTAGGTTTTTAATGGACTTTGCCCATGGTATTACTTCTTTATCATATTGAACAAAAGGCATACATCCTAAATCAACTTTTGCTAAGATCCTGAAATTGCCAACTATTATAGCCTGACATTTTTGGTGGTTGACAGATACTCCAAAACGCATTGACTAGTCATAAATTGCTTTTAGATTGAAGTTCAGTCTAGCAATTGCATTGTGAAGATCGCCAACGTTAGCCTGAATGTAAATTTGTAAGTCATCGGCATATAAATTATTTAGGATTCGAAGCTGGTAGTAGCAACCAACGATATTCTTTATTTAAGTTAGGATGTTTATTTCTTTCAATAGCCTATTGGGAAATAATGGTGATTTTAAATTGATTAATGGTAAATCAATCTGATGTAACGGTTGAACTAAGTATAATATCAAACAAAACTTAATACCAGATAGGTATTGTCTTATAAAATAAAAATTGGCATTTTAGGCTTTTTACCTCTTGGATTTTTAGATAGTTAGCTTGTTACCATTCTGGATTTCAAGAGGGACGTTATACTTGATAGATGGTGACTTATGTTTTATGGTGGCTTAAAAATTATTTTAATTGACTACCGCTTTATAATAGTCAATCTTGGTCCTTTGAGCTTTCTCTTAATGGTGATAGAGTTACAATAAGTTGCCAGTATCTAAGTTGGACAATAGGCAAATCGGGCTGATCATCAGTCACATGCACAATGGGTATATTCTACTCGACTATTATTTTAAAGTCAAGCAATATTGTTTTTAATAACGACTTATATTACCATGTATACGACATATCGACGGACCCACATAAATTCGTGTATACGTCCTGTTGTGTATTTAATTTTAAATATTATTTTATATTAATTTCTTATATCATCGAGTTTATTGATATATACACAACATCATATATATCCATCATCGTATATTGATATATACCAGTTGAAATGCTCTTGAGCAAATTGAACGCTTGTCGGTGGCCTGCAGTCAATTTGGGGCCCATCGCAGGTTTTTTTGCCATCAAGTTGGCTTCATTTAAGCGTGTTCTCACCATTCATTCGCTTACAGCCACCCCTCGTACACGTCATTGTTCCTGCTGCACATCAAAACCCATAAAGTCGATTGCGCAGCGAGGTTGAGACAATGAAGCGGTCGTCTCTCTCTGAAGTGCACCGGTGGCAGCTCGTTCTTGGTCTCCGATTGAAGGCACCCGTCTCTTAGAACCGTTTGCATACTTGGGATACAGCAGACTGGTTCAAATGGAACTTGGCAGCGACTGCTCGCTGGTTTAACCCTTATTGCAACAAGGCAACAACTTGAGCGGCTTCTTCTGGTGTGGTATCCATGGTTTCACGAAAACATGGAATGCAATTTACTGAGATGTGTACCAGTCAACTTGTTATAAGCGATATAACTGATAAGGTAAACCGAGTATGGGCGGGTTTTATAGCGGGAGCAGGTAGCATAACTCCTGGATGCCTTATGGAGCAAATTTTTCCTGTCGTCTAAGTAAAATGCGTCATTAAATCAGCTCTTTACGTTCGTTTTTTTAGGGTGTCGATGTTATATGAGAGTATAATTCTTCAGCTTTCGAATGACATATCATTTTTATAATTAACATTTGTCATTTTAGTAAAATCAATGCATATATGCGCCGTCAACGGTTAAGTCAATTTGGTTGCTCGCGAGTGTAGCTATTGCCCATGGTATCACCCGAATAATAACTCCCTCTTTCATGTAATTCTATATCGTGATTATATCTGATTATCTATAGATTCTAGAAGAATTCCATGCAATTTTTTGTACATTTTCTTACAAAGAAACCTTGTTTTGACAATTATAAACAATAAAAAAACTAACCAAATAGATGTCGTCGTTTTGAAATTATTCGTGTTTATTTATTAAATTAATTCACTTGTATATAAGCTATTTAAATTCAGTTGGCTTATTTCAATTATCATATTATTCCAAAACGACAATTTTAAGGAAAAATACAAAGGTTTATTTCATCGTATCGTAGTTATATTTAATTTTTTTTAATTACGGGCCTTTATTGCCTAACAACAGTTTTTTTTGACACTCTTATATACTTGAACTTGAATAGCTGTAAATATGCCGATTTCTATATTTTTTGTGTAACTGCTGCTTCACATAAAGTAGTTTGAGTCCCATTAAGATTGATGAGGTTCGAGTAATGATGATAAATATAAATTATAGTTGAACTCCTACAAATGTTAGTGTTACTGTAACAATGTCTAAATTAAGATATATATTTGTTATAATTTTCCCTTTACGCAAACAATGTTTTAATGGAAAATACATATATGAAACAGATATTCCTGTAAGGAAAAAGTTTCTTATCTTACTAAATTTTTGCACATCAGTACTCACGAGAATTTACATGTTCTTAAGCATTTCGTAAGTTAATTTGTGACTTCGATGCCACTTTGTGTGTTGGAGAGGGGCTTCAAGGACTAAATACGCAGAAACAAGGTTTTAAAAAATTATATTTTAAATCATTTTTAGAAAAATTTGATTCAAAATTTAGGCTTCGATATTAGTGCAAAAAGATTGTAAGGTGTAAAACAGCATCGGACGTTCAAAGAAACCGGCATCAAAATCAATTAAAACTTGAACTGCAAAGATTTTGGTAACCTATAAAAAAATAAATTTTCTTTTGACTACCATAGGGTATTATGTAAAGATGTTCATACAATATTTTAATATTCTAGGAGTGTTGTAAATATTTTAACTAGTACTTGGCACATGACGCAAGCAAGAAACTGCCGGAGTATAACGAAATAGAATTTCATTAGTCCGTACTGCGTTTACGGATCATTGTTTTACCACAATGCTAATGACATCATTAACCTGGTTTCATTATTCCTTTTTGTAGTACAGCAATAATTACTTCAGAGCTGTAAAACAAAGTTTAAGAAATATTATGAATTACCATATTGATATAAACGTTACTAAGAAATTTAAAATTAGCTGTGAAAGTAGAGCCTACCAAGCCAGCCTAAAATATAGACATTTATTGATTTATTATTTAGTTTTGATGTATTAAAAGACAATAAAGCTATCACTGAGCTAATTTTAAACTTTTCATTTACTTTAACAATGTCAAAAAGTTATTGTATTGAAAAATAACATTAAATAAACATAATTGTGTACACAAAAGTTTATTTTTGAAGTGAAAAATTCTTAAGGTACACCACATACAGATTTTTTTGGCTGTAAGTGAGGCAGAATTTGCATGCTTTGAGGTGAAAGGTTCGATTGAATGAACTCCGGATCGCCGAGTGAATGCGAAAGATCAGCTGCTCTTTATTGTTTTGTCGCAGTATTTGCTATATTCTTAATTATTATCAAAAATCAAATAGTTTTCCTTTTAGTTTTATTTAATTTCGGCCTTTTTCAAGTTTTTACTTCTGTCGGCCCTCCCAAAGTGCTACTGCTTTTTTATGTTGCCTTGTCGCCAATAATTATATAACATACGCTTTTGTAAATTTTAAATATTTGATTTAAAAACTACGACATAAATTTCATACGTAAGTATTAAATCTGCTCTCACCTCAACAATTAGTTATCCAAGCTAGGGAAGCAGTTTAGAAATAGATTACCATCGTAGTTTAATATAGACTGAGTTAGAAACAGTTTATTACGGTAAAATTTTCCAGGCATCAGTACGTTAACTTCTTAACGTTGGTAGCTAAAACTGATAATCTTGCATTAAATCAACGTTAAATACTGGCGCTAATTTTAGTTTTGTATGTATACATTTCTATTTGAATATAATAATGAGTATTAGTAGCAAATAATTAAGTAAAATTATATTTAAAAAGCAATTAGATGTAAGCGTGCCTTTTTGCAGGCTTTAATGTGATTTTCTTGCACCATCGATGATTGCGACCAAAATTTGCTTATAATATTCCGCATCTAGCATCATCTATTTAAATTATCTTGAGGACTGTATCGAAAAGAGTGGGAAAAGAAAAGAATAGACATGGCCATCCGGTATCTCCAAAAATTATGCATTCTTTATTTTATGACGCCTTTAAAAAGACCGCTGAAGCATATATTTATTGCTTGACTTTTGGTAACTGAGGTCCCCAAATTACTATAAATAAAAAGAGCAATACGTGTATGTGTATCTAAAAAAATCGCCACATTTGAAAATGATTGTAGTGCGTTTAGATGATTCATTGGCACATCGTCACTAGTGTCAGCGTCGTTAGTATTAGCGGAAGCATATGCATGTTTTTGTCAGTAAAGATAGATTGTACATCATTGGTATTACAAGTAAATTACCTGTTTATTAATTTCGAAGTATAATGGTAAGACAAAAAATATGAAGAATAATTTCCTTGCTTTTTCATATGTATTAAAAATACTTCTTTAGACATGTCATAACAATTAACAAAAACTAATAAACAAACTGAGTTGACTGTAAGTTATGGAACTGGTTACCATAAATATGATAGACATTATACTTAATCTTTAACAAAATCACAGTAAATCTTTGCGTTAAATCTACAAAATCGATGTTTAAAAAAAGAAAAAAATTACAACTGTATACGGTCACCGCGTAAAATGACACTTAAAACGCGTATTAAAACATGCCTGACGCAGACAGCCCTTAAATTAAATCTCCAAGTGCTTGCAAAATGCTAGGTCTGGCTGGCTTGGATGATACCACTTTAAATAAAATAGAATTGATATTATTTTCATGTGTTGTTAAAATTGAAATCATAACTAAAATTTGACAATCATTAAGCGTTTCGTATTATCCTATAGCTAGAACACAAAAGACATTGTTTATTGATATAAATTTAATATCTGCATTATGCCTGTTACATTATTGATGAATGAATGACTTTGAAATAAAATTATTTAATTAAATGTTATTGTTCAAACAGGAAGTGCATCTTTGAAAGTTATTTCAGTAGAACGAAGGGAATACAAGTTAAATAATAATTGAAAACGAATTTAATTGTCTCTGTAGCTAATGTAGTAATTGAAACTGACGACAATTACCAAAAACTATGCACAAAAAAACAAATTTCAATATATATCAATATTGAATACAATATTGATATATATTGGGGTAAGTTACAGATTTTCATTCCAGTTAACTATAGAATACAACGCACTTGATTTGAAACAATGATTATCTTTCCATGTTTGTATAATTCTTAAGTACGTGTGTATGTTGCCCGAATTCCTTCTAAAAGGCTAGGTCAATTTTAATGAAATGTCGTTTGCGTGTTTGCATGGTTTCACCGATGTTAGCAGTTGAAAATCTAACCACCAGTTGGCACTGTTATTAGTTGCCAAATTTAGGGAAGGTAAGTAGCAGATCGCCTCGATCGTTTTTGTCTGTGGTATCATTTCAATAGAAGTTGTTTGCTTTTTCATCGAACATAAAATGATTATATTAAAAAAATGTCAAACTGGATTACACGTAGAACCTCATAATTATCTTGAAATCTGAGTATGTGAAGAATAAAAAAAATATTTACATATAATTTTTCGTATATTTCTAATCTGTGGTAAAGACTTAGTCCTGGCGATCACATCATAAAAAACGAAACTAATATTGTAAGTGCAGCCGTTCTAAAACATACAATTCTTTAATTAATCTTGATAATTATGCATGAAAAAGTTGAAAACCAGTGTATTCAATTAAAATAAATTGAATAAATATAAAAAAAACATGAAAAATCTTTTCTGACTTGCCGCTAATAATGTATCTTTAAATAAACGAAGACGATCTATCATATTGTCTTTTAAAAACGGTCTTTATAAAATTCGCAAATCTTTGGATCAAATTAATAAAACCTTGTTATATAAAATTAATATTAAAAAAATCTTAAGCCTAGATGGAATAAAATTTATTATTTACTTTGTCGTAAAACAAACTGTTGAAAGATCTGAATTACCTAGTATATACTATACTAGAATCTTGAATTCTGCCGACGAAAGTAGTTTTCGCATCCCAATAAATTTTAATTCTTATTTGAATACAAAAATTCGAGACATCAACAAGCTTACTTTTTTACAACTATATTACATATAGTTTCAAGTGGTTGTAGTCCGAATTATTTTTTATTTACTTCAATTCGTCACGTATCTCGAGTAAATATTGTCAGAATGCTGATGTTTTAGCTACTCTCATTTATCTTCTGCAATCAAAAACGCCGGATCCCTATCCGTCGTGTCAATAGATTATAGACCGATCACCATATCCTCTTGATTCGTTGACATATTTTGTTTGTATTTATTCCCCAGATAATTGAAAACTGATCCGCAAGTATAGACATCTTCAAATCCTTGCTGGTTTGAACGTGCCCGATAAATTCTGTCGTTCGCTATGGTCGAGCCACCTAACTACACATATACAAGTAATTGCTGCATCGCAATCTAGAAGCAACCTTGTCGAGCTGGCTGGTCTTGCTGTACACTGTAAGCGAATCGGTCGGCGCACCAAAGATTCACCCGTTGACAGAACGATTACTTTCATGTTACTCAACCACAGAGGCCAGTGAACTGAAACTATCCATCGCCGCACTAATGTCTTTGGCGTCTTGGGTCCCTAGCGTATGGATGGCCTTCTGTGGCCAGATTTAGGTAAACGGCGAGCCCTGACGCATATCTGCCGTGGAATCACGGATGGTTCATTGCGGGAAGTTCTTTATTATTTCATATAGGGAAGCGCGTGCGCAGTTCCGGTGCCCGTTGCCTGGAGTGAAAACGCCGAGTTGCGTAAGGGTACAAAAGCTTTTCCGTCAACCTGCCGATATTCGCCAAGGAACGCTGTAGAGGTTTTAGTCAGTGAGGGTCTGACGTTATCCTTTCTTGTCCTCGCGAGACGTGTAAGACGTTCAGATCAAGTCTACTTAGCACGTAACGAAAGAGTTTAACCTTTCTAGTACCAAAAGTGTGATAAGGTTATGTGAGATTTTAACTATATTCTAAAGCATAATTGCTACATGTATTCGGTATATGTGTGGCAATTATTATGTATTTGATATTAAGAGGTTAGCCTAAGATGGCTATTGTCGCATTAGAATCGTATTTCTATTAACTTTAATAACATTTAATTACAAGTGATATTTGAATAACCAAGTATCAACCACCCCATCGCTAATGAAATTTTTCTCAACTAGCTTTATGTACTCCTGACACGCATTTTTAAGAAATATTTAACACAATGAAACTTTATTTTAATATGCACGGAATAATCATTGAAGGAGGATAATCTCAAAGATGGGAGGGAAGAGAGAAAACGAAGTATGAGAAATGCAAGAGTATCTAAATCCTTCATTCTAACTTCAATTTTATCTGCCTCATTCACATACTTTGTTATTGCACGTAGAAGAAGACTTAGAATACCGAATATTAATTAACATAAGACTACTAACTACTAGTAAACGATACAACATTTTGGTAGGATAAAACTAGAAAGCAAAGTTTAAGCTATAAGTTATCTTAGTATCTGACTTAGTAGAAACCTTTCAAAAGTTAAATATAGTCAGAAACTGGATAACTTGAGTAATGTCTAGCGGCTAAACTGCTGCATGAACTCGTAAGTGCTTCGAGGCAGCAAAAATATTAGGTATAAACTTTATGCAAAACACTGTGTGCGGTAGTTTTGTTTGTAACTTAAGCAGCACTAGATGTAATGCGTAGAATTTTGTACGCCAGACTAGAAAATATCTAAAAAAATGACAAACCTCGTATGCTTGGTTGCCCACGTCAACCAGGCAACGGGTGTTATATCAAAATTTATAAAAATGTTATTACTTTATAAATGTGTTTTATATAAAACTATTACCTAAACCTAACTCTAATATAAACTAAGATTAATTTTTTAATTTTTTTAAAATAATATTGGTAATTATTATCAGATTTTTTTTTGAAAAATGTGAACTTACTGTAAGATCCTTTGCTAGATTTTTTTTCTATTTCCTTTGATATCGATCGTTTTTTTGCTTTTACGAATTGTTTTGCCACATTACGAAAATAAACTGAGTATTTTAATTGTCACAATAACTATACTTTACCTTTGCATAAGTCTTAGAACATTAATCTGCATGTTTTAAAATAAAATAATGATCATTCTCAATTGATATTTTCTTTCTAAACTAGTTTTTTATATGTGTAACACTTTAAGTCTTATTTGCTATGTTATCACTTAGTTTAAACTTAGAGGAAAGTCCCGTTATGCCGTGTCGAATTTTTAACGTTGGACACTCGTATTATCGCGACCATTTATAACGTATTAAATCAGGAACACGCTACATAGTTAATAAGTGAAGTTCGAGGCAACATTGAGAGCGATGATTTCGAGGTCGTGGGTTCGATACCCACCTGGATCAATTATTTGCTCTACGTTACTCTATTTTCTTTCATTCATCTTTGAACATGAATGATCGACTCATGATTAACCATCCGGCTAAAAATGTAAGCTTCCCCAAAGTTGAGGCTCATGCAGACTAGATAACTGGTTTTTTTTTTATTTCATTGGTTGCAGATATTCGTAAAATACTCACAGTCGATGAAAAATAACATTGTGCTTTATTTACTGCATGTAGCCGCAAGATACTGGAGGTCATATGTTTTTGATAAACTCTTTTCCACATACTACTACCATACGCTTGATAGATCATGAAGCCGTTTAAACTTGTATGTAAATAACGATTTGAGATAGAATTCACTTATTTGGCTCGAATTTCTTTTTGGCCAATTTTTTAAAATTTTTATTTCGGCTGTTGAGGTGACTAATAAGAGAGCAACTTTATAAAACTGCCTTAGCTAATAACTTAACTACGGTACTGAGAAATCTGAATTACCTTCATAAAAAACCTCCACCAAAATTAAAAAAGCTATAAAGCAAACTAAAACCAATTGTTTGTAATTGAAATTGGAGGAAGGACATTCCTGTATGTTCAAACGCCTACGCAAGGTTTGGCAATGAAGTCCGTCTGGTACTAAGTACCAGCTTTTTTTCACCTTAGTTCAATAGTTGTTCTTAATTGTGTTTAGTAGTTATGCGTTTATTACTTTGAGCTTATTTTAAAGTTTGTTGTTTAATAGATTATTAAAATCAAAATTTTCAAAATAGTTTTTATTTTATTCCGTGAAAACCTTAGGTGTCCACCACTGGGCGACTTTTTCTTACGGATTTTTTGCTTATTAATACAATAGAGTATCATACTTTATTCCATTGTAACACCGTGGGTGGCCTTGTAATCCGATCAAGTTAGACAAAAAATATGAGTGAATTTAGAAAAGGAATAGTATAGTCTCAGTCTCCGCCAATTACAAGCCGATTTTAGTTTTAATATTCTTATTACTTGAAATGACATATTTTCGAAGTAGTCCTAAAAAATTTTTTAAAAATTGCCAAATGACTTTGTTTTTCAATTAAAATAAAAGTAAAAGTCTGTACTGATAGTGCACTTCTAAGCTCAGTAGAAAAGTTATATATTCTATGGAAGCGTATTTGTTTTCACGAGTCTCATGATTTGAACAGTGAAAGCGGAGAACTAAGTGAGCAACGAAAAAACATTGCAAATGTCACACTTCAACTCATCCTGGCACATGTCTCTTTGTGTCCGTATGCCTGTAAATATGCAACGCGTCAGGAATGGCGTCTGTTGAACAGCACGTATTTCTATCACTTTATTTTGCGAGTACAATTTTAAACTCTAATTTTACAACATTTACTTACAAAATGATTACTAAAAATATATTGCTTTATACAAAAATATATGACTTGATGAAAAAGAAAATTATATCAGTATATATTAAAAAATTAACAAGTCGAAAAAAAATATCCATGTCAAGATGTGCATTACTATGTCCGGTATAGAATCGGACAGTAGTTACTTAATCTTAGTAAAATTTGGTATACATGTATTATTTGGTTACCACTACTTACGTTTGGTAACTTACAATATATTTATGAGTCGATTTATTACTTAATTTTTTTTCACTTACTCGAAATTTAAGGTGGTACTCTACTGGGTCAGTAAGATTATAATAAAATTAGTACTCTTGAAATAAAGTAATTATTTAAAATAAATATTATATACTCAGAACACATTCAGTGCAGTATATACCTTGATATACTGCATACTGCACTGAATGTATTCTGAGTATTTAAAAAAATATATATTGTTTCTAGAAATGTTAAATAAGTATTGGCAGATTTTAAGCCAATGTGTAATATATAAACTAATAACAATATTTGTAGATGAGTAAAAATGAAAATAAATGCTATCGATTGATTGATCGTATACATACGTATGAAATATACGCATGTATACGATCAATCAATTAATAAGCGTAAGACTGAATATCTCGGTACAAAGTAAATATACGTTCCTGCAGATAATAATGATGGAAAAAAAAGAATGGAAAAGACGCGTTGGACGCCGGAGGAAGTCCTCGCCAACGAACATTCTAGAGTGGACCGGCATTGTCTCCGTCGAACACCCGTTTTAGTTGGATATTAATAAGATGGAGTTCATGAAGCTGATGGCCAGCGTTTACATAACATAATTTAGTCCAAACTATGTATTTCATAAACTTTTACTCAACAGATCAAATATTGTATATGCGGTTGGAAAGCAAAGAAAAGAAAAGCAGATCATTAAAAAAAAAGTGTCATCTTCAGCAAATTGAGATTTACGACAGTTTTAGTTTAAGCAATTAAACATAGAGTAAGGTAGTCCTCACAAAATACCGGTAACAAATTTTGTTCTTAAGAGTGATGTCTTTTGTCAATCCTGCATTCCGTCAAATTCAAATTTCTTTATTTAATATTGAAGTGATAACACTTGCTTATTGATAGTCAAGGATACTACCACCGGTTCTGAAAGAAATCCACTGACCTGAGAAGAACCAGCGTATGAAACTCAACGGGACTATTTTTTAAAAGCATGTATTAAAATATACAAACAAATAATATTACTTAAGAAATCCTAGAGCGAGCAGTTCATTACAAGTGCGTGTTACCATTAAAGTAATCATTACTTTTATAATATCATTTAACACGAAAATGTTCCTAGATAGTTTTTTTTTAACAAATTGATTTTTATGTCTATGAACGGATACAATATTATCAAAAACATACTGAGAAGAGACAGAATTTTTATATCTTTAAACAATTCTTGCAGTGAAGCTTTGGGGCCATGGTTATAAACCGCGTGGATAGCTGTTTTTTGAAGTACAAAAATAGTGTTAATTTCCGCTGCATTTCGCCAAAGAAGAATACTATAAAATATGAAGCTATGGAAGTAAGTAAAATACACTAACCGGGCCGTTTCTACGTCAGTTAATTGTCTGATTTTTTTAACTGCATATACTGTTGAGCTTAGTCTATTCGCCAGCTTATTAATATTGTGCAGTTTGGCATCATAATTTTTTACCATTTAACATGAGATGGTTTGCACTGAACCAATGTGATACTGTGGAGAGTGTATTGTTCACGTCATCATAATTAGAGGAACGTCGCGTAACTTTAAAAATTAAAGAAGTATCGTCAGCAAACAATGCTATCTCGTGATTTTTACAGACTAAATAAGATATAATAGCTCAAAAACAGATCCCTGTGGGACCCTATACTTGCCAAGGCTCCATAGAATAGAATAGAATCTATTCTATTCTATTCTATGGAGCCTCTAATAGAATATGCTTTATTTGCGAGAATAAGGTACAATACAATGGTGTTATAAATAAAATTATGTTATCACTTTTTTGCCTGTTAAACAGGTGTGCAAACATTTAGC
>JAOCPS010305882.1:0-12941 GCA_025505425.1 Graphium colonna | reverse complement strand
TTTATCCCTTTGGGTTGCGGAGGTCGGATGCCAGTCGCTCTGCGTAAAAATTGAAATTCAGGTAATATTTGGGTGGATTAGACGCCGACCCCAAGTAACTTGGGAAAAGGCTAGGAGGAGGTGGTATTCAGTACATCATTGCTGACCATCCAATGTCAAGTTAGTCACAGCCATAAAAGCTTTATTTGGTGTCATTGTAATGGATTTTTAATTTTTCAATATAAACTGTTTTCAAATGCCTTGAAGTCTTGTAGTTTTGTTTTTCTTATAGTTTTCTAGTCTTATATATTATAGGCGATGGAATTATTTATTTTAAGAAAAAAAATATGAAACATGTAGCAGTGTTTTATCTCGGTCACTCTTGATCAAAATGAAGGAAAATCCAAATTTCTTTATTCAGTATAGAAGTGATACCACTTGCTTATTGATTGTTATAAAAAAATCTACCACTGGATCGGAAGAAAAGCCACTGACCTGAGAAGAACTGGCGTAAGAAACTTAACGGAACTATTATTTTTTTATTAGAATTTTGTAATAAACATTTAATAATAAATAATAATATATTTTTCCCGGTTGCCAAGAACATCTTTGGCAGTTGTTATAGGATGTCAGTGCCTTCAAATATCCTGACAACTAATCCACCATTCGTATTCAGTTTATCCCGTAATGTAACTTGGGCTTTTCCCAAGCTACTTGGGGTCGGCTTCTAATCCACTCAAATATTACCTGAATTTTCAGTTTTTACGCAGAGCGACTAGCATCAGACCTCCGCAACCCAAATGGATAAACTGAATACGAAGGGTGGATTAATCTAAGAGGAAGAAGAAGGATAAATAATAGTATATTTTACAGAGTGTATTTAGTAAGTCTTGTAAAAGCTTGGAGCGAGCAGTTCATTACCAGGGTGTGCTATCATTCAAGTAACGTTTTTTTGAATTTATTAGCTGAATAGTTTTGAACGTTTTCTAAGATTTTGTTGTAAAAATGTATACATTGTCCCATAAAATTATTAAGAATTAAACTGTTGATTTAAAAATGTTTGTTCCTTGTACATTATGTACATCATTATTAGTTAAGAATACATTCTTATGTTTGTGGAAATACATTAAATTTTTAAATATGTACGATGATGATTTACGATGATATGATGACCTTTTACCATGATATAGGAACTGGGGTAACCTCTATATAATACTTTGGCTAAGATCATATATTTTTATTTCTTTCAATAAATTTATTAATAAATTATGTCTAGAAATAGATTTCTTATGATAAATACTCGGAATGTTATATAGATTTCTTTGATTATTTACATTTATATTTTTTTAAACTTCCATGTATAACTAATAACTTTATTTTATTTTTTATTTTAAGCTATATTTTATTTTTTTTATTTACAATTTAAATTCGACTTAAACATTTGTATCAATGGATTATAAATTTCTGGTATTCGGCGGCGAACACTTTAATAATTTTTCAATTTTATATCCGAACTCTTCACAACAGAACAGAAAGTCCGTCTAATCCGTCAAATGTACTGTTTTCAAAATCGAACAAAGTAGAAATACTATTAGAAAATGTTAAATTATATTTAAAAATGAGTAGCGTGGGCGTAAAGTGAAAAAACTTAAAATTGGAAAATTTCAAGTATAAATGCATATAAAACGCAGTTTTTTTTTAAAAAGAATATATACGAGATTCTTACTCGTGCTATTTTGGTATAGAACAAACATTCAAATTAGCAAAGTTGTTGTCCATTATCTTTATGACATTTATATTATTTCAAAATAAATAAATCTCCTGCAATAGGAAATTATTCCTTTACACGGTACACGTTGGTACACGTTGACATAATTATTTACTGGTCACGTAAATTTTCTTGTATACGCAAAGAACTCAATTTATTAGAAGTAGTCATGACATTGATTTACGGTGACTACATGATAGCATTGAGGCACTATAGTAACTAGTATTCTTACTGGATACTAATATTCTTTAGTATAATAAAAAACATCATATTAAGACCAACGCCCATTTTTATGAGACAAATTTCATTCAGACTTTTTTTATGACTTATTATAGTAACTCCTACAGAAGTTCTTTTTGTAAATAAAACCTGGGTTTCGAAAATATTTGATAAAATCGAAAAATTTATTTATAGAAAATAGTTTCTATTGCATTCTACATCTCTATGATAAGTGTGCAAACGTCATATAGGTAAAGGCAAATTTCATACTTTTATACTTTAAATTAAATTTCGAAAACCAACACGGCACTTATGTCTAAGAGTGAACTCTGCATGGCACCTAAAATATATAACCAACTCCCGCATGATATAAAAAAATTAAATTAATTAAGTTTGTTTAAGAAAAAACTATGTGAAATGTTGATCGGAAAATGCTACTATAGTAATAACGAATTTTCCTCAAATGATTAATGTATTTGCCTTAATCAAAATTAATTTAGATTTTGAAAGATTCAAACTTTTAATTTTGTATAACATTTTTTCTGTACTAATTATTTGACTATTTGTTCACTTTTTTAATCTTACTTTTTCACAATGACATCGTTTTTGTTGCATTATGTAGGTTTTGACTGTTTTTTTTAACATATAATTAAGATATTAAATTCGTGTACACGGACGACCTTTTAGCGAACACATGATATTTTGCACACCTTGTAAAAAGGTAAAATATAGTGATACAATTTTTTTGTAAAAAAACACCATGTTACCACATATATTTCGCAAATAAATGATTATGATTACATTTCCTGTTCAAAATCAAATTCTTGAAGCGTAATATCGTAAGGAATTATGGAAATAATTACTATGTAATTTTGATCTTGACGAATGACGATTTTTGGTACCATTTTTGGTCATTGTCCTTTAGAATAATGTAGTTTTACATACTTAAATCTACGATATTTTTCTTCAAGAAATCATAACACCAATAACAATACACTAAAACCAATTAAGAAGTTGAAGTTTTTTAGCGGAAATCTTATTTAAAAATAGATTATATGAAATGAAACAAAAAAGTCCAATTTTTTTCCGATCGCAGGCATTCAAGAAATCGGAATTAAACAGCTTCAGGTTATCGAACTACAACTGAAGGTTGGTTACTGACCTACCTTCACAATACGGCATTGGTATATCACTTCCCTCTTGACACCTTTATACGGATATAACGGAAAATAACTTTGATTAAATGAAATCACACGCGTTTAAGTAAATGCTTATAGCCATATTCATAAAGTCCCTTTAATATCCTGTTATGTAAAAGAGAATTACAAAAATGTTTACGAACGTTTTTCAGGCTTTCCTTCAAAAATTCGGTATAAAATAAAGTATACATGACTTTTGGGAATGCCGGATGGCCATGTCTATCCTTTTCTTTTCCTATTCCTATCCTCTCCAAATCCTTAATCCCGACCCCATCCTATCCAATAATCCTATTATGTCCGATCTCCCAGATTGACAACGCACTCGCAACTCTCCGGATGTTGCGTTTGTCTATGAGCAACGGGATCGCTTACAATCAGGTGAACCGTCTGCGCGTTTGTCTGCCTTTCCATAAAAAACAACATTCTAAAATATTGACATTATCATGACATCGTTCCCCTTACCGAAATTCCAATGAGGAATATGGATGGGGGCACGTCTAAATTAAACGTAGTAAGGGATAATCTATGAGAACGCAATAAATTACTGTATCATCATTCTGTACCTTATTTTTTTGCCAACAAAACAACGATCACTGTGGTTACCAGAATAGCTATTTGTTAGAAAATTTGTAGATGTTGAAAAGGTTCTACATTCATGGCTTATTTATCCAGTGCAGTGCGTCTTACGATCAGGCCGAATCACTTAGGACCAAAATTATAAGAAATACGAAAATGTATGTTATTACTTATAGGCCATACAAAATGCTGAAAAAAATATACACTAATATTATACAGTGACTAAGGATTAATCTTTAGATCTTTGAAAACTTCTGTGTACGAAGGGGCAATCTTTAAAAATGTAAAGGCCATGGGGCGGCATTTTATACAGTGCCCAAGGCAGCACTAAGGTTAAATCCGGCCGTGTGAGATGAGATTTCAATAAAAACGAAGCCTTTGTATTTCATCTCGAAGCTGGGCTTAATCGATTTGTGAAAACCATATAAAGATTTGTTCAGTAGTTCTGGAGATTAGCATGTACATATAAAAAGACAGAATTTTGTGTTCTGTTCATCTATGCTCTTTCTTTTCTTTTCATCTATGCTCTTTCTTTTCTTTTCATCTATGCTCTTTCTTTTCTTTTCATCTATGCTCTTTTTTTATTAAATTATTAGTCAAAAGTACAGTTCAGATACGCGGAATCCACTGCCTTATTACGTCTTGATATCGTATGTCGTCAAAGAATTATAAACAATCGTTTATAAAAAATCGCATAGAAACCGAGGAGCGATGTACCGTTTTCAATATTGTATTTTTAATAGTTTTCCTTATTAAGTAATGCAATCGCAGCAACATTGATCGTGTGATTGCAAATTAAAAAAAAAAGTCATAGTCGATAGTATTACATTTGGTAAACAAGTGCAGGCAACGATAGTAGAAACAGTTATAAATTTCACTTATTGAATATCATTAAATTATTACAGTACGAGGTAACGATCATTTAATTTTAATAAATATAAAAAGTATAACTTCTATCACACAGCTTCTAAGAGTTGATTACTATAAGAATATAACTCCAATAAATACAGTATGATAAAAAAAAATATGTTAAAATTGATTTTAAGCAGTTGACTATTTAATTTGTATATTCATTTCTTTCCACTTCCCTTTCAATCAAGCTGTACGGTATACCAATTAAGGCGAAAGTTAAAGAAATTACGGAAGACTTTATATACCATTATATATACTAGGATATATGATTATATATAACCATATATGGAGATAGAACAAACGGTTATTTCACCGAAATCCGATTATATATACAATATAAAATTATATATAATAAATCATATATGATTATATATAATCATATATGGTTAGATCTAATCAGGTAGGTATAAAATTGATTTTTTTTATATAAATAAATAGTACACAATTAAATAGTGGTTCGATTCAATTATTCTATACCATTATAGCTGTTTCTTTTCTAAATAATTTAAGAAATATTTTTTGTTTTCAAAATAACTGTATTTCGGCCCCATCTGCTTAAGTCTTAAATGTCCGGTCCTTAGTTCTTCTTTCTCACAAAAAAATTATTGACAAGGAGGGATTTGCACACTCTGGTCCCCACCAGGTGCGCGACACTTCTTGTCAGTACCTCACGATGGAGGCACAAATAGAAAAAAATTTGAACTCCCAACGCGAGATATTCGGCGACTCCGCTGTTGACGATTATCTCTATGAACATAAGTCGGGCGAATTCTGTTACACCCATACCAGGTATGGATGTCGAAACTCCTAAGTCCCCTCCGGACGTAGAGTCCATCCTTTCTGACGGCTTCGCCGTCGCTTGCTCACGCAAAAAGTGCAAGAAGGTGGCGTTTCCGTCCTCATTTTTTTCGAGATTTACATCTCCCCCCTCCCCACCTCTTACTTCAGCAACAATGAAGCCAATTGCTTCGTGCCTGGCTCCTAGGTCTAAAAAACCTTCGCCCCCAGGCATCTGGCGCTCTAAGCCACAAGCGGTGCCTAATGGGGCCTCCTTTCCCCCCTCTTCGCCTCGCGTGGCAAACCCCGACTGAGCGTGCCCGTGCCCCAGCACGTGAAACCTCGGAAAGCTCGGCTCTCAAACTACCTACACTTTCGAAAGCGTTGGGGACTGACCCCTTGGCAGCCCGCAGTGAATACATAATGCCCATAAAATACATCAATAATGAAAGAAAACAAAACCTTAACATATAAAAGAGTTTAAGATGATAAAAGTAACTTAACAAATGTTATTATCGTGATATATAATTGGGATAAGGTTATAATAGTTCGGTAAGTTTGCTTTTGAAGATATTAATACTGTTGCAATTCTTTATTTCGTCTAGCAATATGTTGAACATATTGACGCCATCAAATAAAATCGTTTTATTTCCATAGTTAGTTCTAGAAGTAATTGTTTTTAATTTGTACCTATTGCGTAAATTATGTGTGTTAGGCCTCCTTTCAAATTTTATGTTAGACTTTATTTTATTCATTGATATATTCATTATTAGAACGCAAGTTTTAAATTTATGTGTTTGAACGAGATTAAATAGTTTTGTTTTAGCGTATAATTCTTTTGTTGGAGTTCGGTAGTCGAAATGATATAATACCTTAATAATTTTATTCTGTGACTTTTATAATAACAATAAATTATTTTTTGCTGCTGATCCCCAGATTTCTATTAAATACTAAATATGAGATTTAACCAAAGAATTATATACAAATACCATAACGTTTTTAGGATTACAGTGAGCTGCTTTGTAAAGCGATCCAAGGACTGTGTGGCTTCCACGTGAGTGAATTAAAAGAGTATCAAATGAATTGCCAAAGTAAAATAGGCATGTGTCATCCGCATATAGCGTAAGGTAACCTGTAAGACCTACTGAATTAATATCATTCATATAAATCAAAAACAACAAGGGGCCCAATATGTATCCTTGTGGAATACCAAAGCCATTTAATTCCCGCATTGAACACGTATTATTGCCAAATTTAACCACTCGTCTTCTATTCTTCAGATAACTTGTTAACATACCAAGAGCTGTTCCAGTAATTCCGAGGTTATTTAGTTTGATAAGCAGCTTTTGGTGACTAACAGTGTCATACGCTTTTTTTAGATCGATGAATATTCCTAATACATAGTTCTTTTTATCAATATGCACTTTGATTTTGGTGATTAGATCAACTGCTGCTGTAATTATACTAGATTGAGGAATTCTGACTTTGCCTTGTAATTCAGGTAAGCAATTGGGTCAAATTGGCACCCGGCTTGAGCTTAGCTTAGTTCAATTCCAGCCACTATTGCTCCTAGACAAGACGCGGACTCCGAAATTGATACCCTATCAAGTTTCATGCACTAGACAAGCGATGCTCGAGACAGGTCCCAGAGATGGACGACCATCGCTGGGCCCCTCTGAATGATGCGAGAGACTTGCTGAGACACAAGAATACGGCCATCCGAGCCTACGACCGTTACACATCCGAGTCGAATCGCAGGCACCTACGTACGCTAGAGCGTAAGACAGAAGCACGCATAGGGGCCTTGCGAGACGAGCGGTGGGTTAACAGATGTCGAAACATACGACCTTCGCACCAGGCTTTCTGGTCCCTCCCAAAAGCATTCAAATCCGATGCAGTGACCACCATGCCCGCGATTAATCGCCCAGGCAACACACCTGCCATGCTAGATGAGGAGAAGGCCGAATGCCTAGCTGACAGCCTCGAAACCCAGTGTACCCCAAACCTATTGCCGGTCGACCAACACCACCTGCGACAAGTGGACGACATAGTAGCTAAAAAGGCAAATGAGCCTATAAGCGATCCCGTTTCCCCGGCTTCTTGCGGCGAAGTTGAGGGGATCATTCACAATGTCACCCTAATGGATAGTCCAATACCATGGTTAATCAAAACTTAATATCTGGGTGTCGTCCTTAGCTTAAAGTTAGCTTAGAGTCAAAAGCTCAGCTTCGCCCCGCACATAACTCGGGTTAGAAACGGGGCGGCCTACTTACTAGGCCGTCTATGTCCCCTGCTAAATGCCAACTCAAAACTGTCCTTCGGAATAAGGTGATTATTTATAAGGCGGTAGTTCACCCCATTATGACTTATGCTTGCCTGGTTTTCGCACACATAAGTCCACAACAGATAGGCCGACTTCAGGTTATACAAAATCGGTTTTTACGCAGAGCCACGGTAGTAACCTGGTTCATGCGCAATATAGACTTACATGTCCATCTAGAGCTTCCCACCATCGCTCAAGTCCCTCACGCCACTACTTTGAATCCGCCGCAACCCACCCGAATCCACTAGATAAAGGTGCCTCCACCTATAGACCCATACCGTTGGGTACGTTTAGATGACATGGAAATCATAGACCGCGACACGCGTTAGACTTTTCGGATGATGAGACGACACTCGCAATAATCAAACATAAAAAGCGTCTCAAAAAACAAAGAATAAGCCCCGCTCTCGTCGAAAAACAATAAAAACTCTTTGATTACTTTGAATTTATATATGGTGTTTAGTTGTGTGTCTCTCTCACTCTATTGATTTTAAATATTCAAAAACAAATATAATTTTTAAACATTTAGTTACAAATTTTTGTAAAAAATTTAAAATTATTACAGAGCTCACGGCTTCATGTGAAGGGGACCCTCTCGGGTCAGAGCCCGTGGCATTTTTCAAAATGCCACAGTTTGCGGTTGCCACAGCTCTGTAGCCAACACACAACACTTGGCGTCATCACGCAAAGTGTTGTGTTTCCTCGGCGAAGTTAGCCCATTATCTCTGGCAAACAAACAGAGGTGTACCAATCATCGGTAACCGTTCTTCGTTTTCGTAAGGAAATAGTGATAATAGAAGTAGTGTTAAAGAAAAGAGACACATTTCACAAGGTTGTTTACTATCGTCCACGTATTTTCTTCTGCATATCAAACATTTAGTAGTTAGTGCATTATATATAGTGCGGTATATTTATAGTTTACACCTTGTGTATCAGCCAGGTAAATATTTCTCAGGATTGCTTTGATAAATACCTGAACTAACGTGTGTTTGAAATCGAAGCTTTGTTCAACAAAATCTCAAATTGGGGTCAACTCCTCAAAACACCCAAGATTACATGTTCACCGTTCAAAAGATACCCTTTGTCCTCCTCGCTTCGAGAACTCTTCGCTATTTGGAGAGTCCTCACTTCGTTACTTAATTCGCACAGCCTAGTGGTATGGACCCTTCCTTTGTAAACCTGAAGTCGTGGGTTCGAATCCCGTAGGGGACAATAAGTTTGTGTTGTTGTTTCTTGGTTGGATTAGGCCAATGCGGGCTGATCACCCGATAGCCTGAAAAGAAAGATGATACATGTGTCGGATGGGCATGTAAAAAGTAGGTCCTCCGCCTGTTCTCTCTCCGGACTTCCGGACTTTGAGAGTTAAAGAACTGAGAGAGCACCTGTATCTGCGCGAACACGTGTGCACAGTGCACACGTGATCGCGCAGATATAGATGCTGAATATGTCCTGCAGTTGCGCAGTTGGCTGATCTTTCAGTAGATAGGCCGCCGTGACCGAAATTTGGTCAGCATTTTATTTTATATTGACTTGGGATACTAGGATCTTGTACCATATGCAATCATGGATTTATGTTAAAAAAATGCCAATATGTGCACAATGATTTTTGCAAATAATTTTTAATAATTAAAATTAGCTAGAGCAATAAGAGTAAATAAAATAAAACCAAATTATATATTATCTTATACATTTATTAATACACTATAAAAACTACAAACAATAACAATATATACAATTTCTTTGCGAGTGATCTTTTGTTTTGTCGTGTTTCAAACTTATATCTATTTTAAATTGCACTTTAATATTTAGAGCATTATGTTGTCGCTTCATCTTGTGTTTATTGAAACTGTCAGCTTTTAAAACGATTGTGATTTAAATTATTTCTGAACGAAAATACTATGATGCTATTCAACATGACATTCAGCACGACTTTGACCTTGAATTGTCAAAGATCTGTCAACAAGTACTATATTTTTCGATTTGACAGCTATGACTCAGCATGCACATTCTTTGTTGATCGGCACTATAACACTTACATTTGTACATCAAGTTGTTTATTATAGTAAACATAGAATTAAATTAAATCATTGTAACCAGTAGGTTAAAAGAAATATAGCTTAAAAGTTTTGTAAAGCTGCGCCTATTAAAGCTTTTCACTCGCAGAACTGTTAACCAAAAATTATATGGCAAGCGTATAGTGACATAAATTTCGTATTTACCGATTTTTCATCTAAATAGTGCCATTATAAAAATACACGGTTAAAATCGTAGCTTATTTCACTACGGGATATCAAATTGAACTAATTAAATTATTGAAATAATAAAATGTCTTTATGATTCTTTTTAATATGCAGCAATTAAATTAAATAATACTACACGTCTTAGAAAAAAAAAATATTTTCCTTCGCTGCCTTATTCTTTGTCATTAAATAAAATCTAAATGTTTGTAATGTTTGTGAAACAAATAACATGTTATAAAAATATTTCATACAATAAGATAAAATTTATTTAATACAAAATACTTCATTATTATGGCATTTCTAATATAAAAAGGTTATATTGTAAAATAAATTCATTAAAATTAAAAAATAGTACCAATTCAATCTTTTCCCTAAAATATATTATTGATATTATAATTTATTATTTTCTGTGATATGATTCAACTAATAAAGCACACTACACTCACACACATTCACAGACAAACGTCAAACAAACATTCGCACTATGTTTAACATAGTGTAAATGTTTGTGTGCATTCACTTCTTCAACAATACGTATCAAGTCGTAATTTTAAAACGATCTAATTTAGCTGCCTTCCGTAGTTCACTGTCCATTTAGATAAATAAATATTCTAAAATATAACCTAAAATCTTAAGCCTAATGTCGACAGAGGAATACAAAAACCGGACAGCAAAGTCTTTGGTAACAGATAGACAATATTATTGCTTTCCGCATCAGCGGACTGACACCAAAGAATTGTAGCCAACCTTAACTACCAATCTAAGAAAGTCTCCTTATAAAAATACTCTGGAATCAGTCTCTTTGATCGGTTTATTTCTTTGTGGTGATATTGGTCTCTTCCTGTGGCTCTGCGCCTAAGAGAACTTGGATTTCGTGGACGCTCTTTCCTTTAGTCTCTGGTATTATGAAGAATATAAACAAGAAACCCAATAGCAGGATGCCTGCGAACAACCAGAAGACTTGACCTTGACCTATGGCTGCATTAAGTGAGTTAAAGGTGCTCGTGACTGTAAAAGATGCCAACCAGTTCAATGTGCCTGCTGTGGAGCCAACAAAGGCCTTGATATCGAGAAGACAGAGCTCGCCGGCCATCATCCATGGGATAGGCCCGAAACCCACAGAGAAAGCAATGAAGAATAACGATAAAGAGAGCAAAGGCACCCAGGATATGGCACTCACAATAGATGACTCCGCTCCGTGGACGTCTTGCAAGAAGAAAAACACTCCTATAGCGGTAGCACAGATGCACATGAGTAGGGCAGAGAACAGAAGGAGAACCCTCCTGCCCAGTCGGTCTACAACCAAGCTGGATGAGAAAGTGGCCACAACCTGAATAGCGCCTATGATAATAGTTGAAATTGCAGCCGGGATAGCAGCACCTGCGCTTGCGAATATGGCTGACGTATTGAATACAACCGCGTTGATACCCGAAAGCTGTTGGAACAACATGAGAGCGTAGCATATGACAATGGCTTTGATCGCTGTCTTTTTCGTAATAGCGGTGAGGAAAGAGACTGGATTGTTCTTTGACTCTTCTGCTTTGTTGATCATGTTATTCAGCTCGGAGTCTATGTCGTACTCCGTACCGCGGAGGCGTACCAGCGCTTCCTTGGCTTCGTCATTCCTGCCTTTGACCACTAAGAATTTTGGACTCTCAGGCTGGAAGAAGAAGACTACACCAAACAGTATAGGCAGTAGTGTACACAGGATGTTAAAGACAAGCACACTGGTATAGCTGCCAACTACGTAAGAGAATAGGATACCGATTGTGATCATCAGCTGGAAGTAGCTACCCAAGGCTCCTCTGATCGAATCTTGAGCTATTTCACTGATATAAGCAGGGGCGGTCACACAGAAAGCACCGCCTGCCACGCCAGTTATAAATCTTCCAACCATTAGCATGGCAACACTGGTTGCTAAGGTTATCAGCAGCCAGCCGAGTGTAAATGGCAACACTAGCAACAGCATTGTCTTCTTTCTTCCTAAGATGTCCATCAATATTCCAATTGGGAAACAAATTGCAGCCGCGCCCAAGTTAATCAGCGATGACACCCAATCTCCTTGCGAACTATTGATTTCGAAGTTATAATCCGTGTTGTTCTCTTGAGTTACCTTGAATATGACTGGCGACGACCAACCCAACACAGAACCAGCAGCTAGGGCCCCCATGGCAGCTGAAATTAAACAAAACGATAAGTTAGTCGTGGCCATTTGTCCTTGTATATATGGCAGAAAGAAATAGCAGTAATGCAACTCATATATAGATAGGTCATAACTCTGGCTATATAACTATTGTGATATTTCATTGGTGATTATTGGTTAAAAATAAATTTAAAAAATAGTTTTTGCTGTAATTACCCTCCTAATACCTACTGTGGCATCTACCTACATGAAGACCAGCTACAATATAAATATACAGGTTGACTGATAAGTCACTTTCAATATTTGAACATGCCTCACATATGAAAAATAAAAATATTATAATAAAAAAGAGAAAATATGATCGAAAATTAAATAAATAATGAAGTAATGCATGTTCATCCTAGCCAACATTGCGCGTCTGTAATTAACAGAGGGCGTTTGGAGGGTGGATAACGAATGCTTATCAAGCACCGCAAAAAATATGGCCATAATTTTATTATATAAATATGATGACAAACAAGTACACAGGGCTCTCCTTTAATATTATTAGTGACTCACCAGTGACTCTATACATAAAATTAAAATTTCTGTTTGTAATGTTAAAACAAGAGGTTTTTACTACATGGATATGAATGTAATTACTCCCCATTAAAAAAGAACCAAGTCATAAAATTTTGTCTGTCTTTCTTTTTGGGTAGGCTAATCACTAAATCCCTGGACTACCTGAAATTACACTGACATATAACGGATGGTATGGGGACTAATTAAGGCTACTTTATTTCAGTAAAAGTGTAAGGGTTATATA